>BDJD01004821.1:29313-68099 GCA_002564525.1 Rosa multiflora | reverse complement strand
AAGACCCTTTCTGTGATGCCTTGGCTCTAAGCTCCTTCAGTGCCTGCTCATCATTAGAATAACAGCTTTCTATCAATAACTAGTCAAATAACTACATCAAAAAGGAACCAGGATATTGTGACAATTGAGCTCTCACCTTTTCCTCATCCTTCTTCTTCTGAAGCTTGGCCAAATCATCCTGCATAGTAGCAAATAAAAGTTGATAGCGTAAGGAAAATTGCAAATAAAATCTATAACAAGGCAATTCCTGCATGAGCCTAAACACTGGCTCAATAAATTCTAGAGAAACCTATGCTTAATAAGATCTAAAGACACATATAACCAGGGATCAAACCCAATGATAAAGATCTAAATCTGAGCAGGGCAACCCAGCACTCATTACAGTTAAGAGTACAAGATTCAGCATAGAATAACAAGGAATCATGAAACATCTTATATTGTGGTAATAATATCAAATAGTTAACATATGATAAATGCCAGGCGCAAAAACATTCCAAGCTAGAAGCCTAACGCAACAATTTCTACAAGCAACTGCTAGTCAAAGACGTCTACCATTTGCTTTATTATGTGGTTCCTTGTTACAGATCTACACTTCTTATAGAATAGTTAGAAGTATGCATAAGTAGAGATTTCCTATTAGAGAAAAAAAAAAAAACTAACCAATAATATTGATAATGAAAAAATAATAATTTAGCAATGCCAATTTAGACATTGGATTCCTCTAAACTAAAGAACTACATGGCAAACAACATAACAGATCTAGATTACGAAACGAGTTCCTCTCCGGTGAGCAATCAACAAAATTACACTAATCCAATTTCCACCCAAACCTGTGTACAAACCAATTCCACTGGTCACAACAAATTGAAGGCTAAAACATCTCCCAAAACTACAATCCATCATTGACCCAGACAATAAAACCCATCTATTCAAGCAATTATAATCTGTTCCTCTCTAATCACTAAAATCTCAAATACATAATGGGCCACCAAAGCTACGAACTTTAAGTTCAAAATTCATTCAATAGAAACGATACCTCGTCGTACTCCTTCTTCTCAGCCTTGGGCTGCTTCAAAGGCTTCGCCTTTCCACCTAAAACAAGAGGAACAAAATTAACTTTGATTGCAAAATCCCATCAAATCTGACAAAATTTTAGGGTTTATGAGAATTGAATCTGCAAAGGTTGGGGCTTTTGAATTAGAAAGGACGTACCTTGCTTGGACGACATGGCTGCGAGCTAGGGGGGAAGGTTTGGTCGGAAATCGAGAGCTAGAAGAAGAAAGAAGACCCAACCCTATTTGCAGCAGCGGCCGATATTATTATAAGTGGAAGTCAAGTCACCGCCATATATAGACAGAGATTACATACTTTTTACACAAGCCTATAATTGCCCATTGTATTTTACACTTCTACCCTCCTGTGCAATTGGAGTGGGTGGCTATATATGTCAGTACAAAAATTGCTAAGGATACATTTTTAGGGAAGAAAAAAAATGGCAAGGGATACCAAAACTCGGGGTGGGCACGGTCCACAATTTTAACGGGTCGGGTCGAAATGAAGCTTTCTAACATTAGAAACCGAGCAAGACTGAATTAATTAGACTCAGTTTGGGCTTCGATCTTTGATTCGTGGACCGAGAAGAAAAAGATAAGACAGTAACTTGATAGGAAAATCAAAATATGGTGACTCAAGTAGCATCCATCAATCAAATTTCCAACAAGATATTTACATATGCATGAGTAGATCACTTCCGAAAATTTTCTTCCAAATTGCTAATTGTTAAGGTACAGAACTAGAACAAATCAATAGACGAACCAAATCTGTGAAATATGAATAGTTCATGGTAAGGTTCGAAAAATCGCTAGGCGCTAGTCGGGCGGTGATCAAGGAACTAGCGCCTAGACGCCTAGGCTGGTGACTAGGCGGCCCCTAGGCAGTTTACATTTTTTTTTTTAATTTTTAATTCATTTTTATAGCATATAAAAATATAAATAAGAGTATATATAGACTCAATATATATATATATATATATATATATATATATATATGAAGACTTATTATAATTAATAAAGAAGAATAATGAGATATTCTATAATAACATATTTTATTTTCAGATTCCAATGTTTGATGATTCTAAGTTGATAAATGAATTAAGGGGTGGGGGAATATTGGAAAGATTAAATTTATTCTCTGTCAGAGAGAGAATACGGCAAAGATAAATAAAGAACAAAAAATTTTCCCTTTTCCTGCTCTTCTCGCCACTCCTCCCCTCTCTCTCTCTCTCTCTCTCCTCTCTCTCTCTCTCTCTATCTCTCTCTCTCTCTCTCTCTCCCCAACAGCTCGATCGAAATCAAGGCACACACTCTCTCTCCCGCTCCAGCTTTATTCTCAATTTCACTCCGGGTCAGCTCTCTCTCTCCAGCAGCTCGATCGAAATGAAGGCACACACTCTCTCTCCCCCTCCATCTCTATTCTCAATTTCACTCTGGGTCAGAAATTTAGAAGTGGAGTTGATCCACTCTGGGTGCAATCTGATCTCACCAAGACATGTTTTACAGAGAACAGAGAAGAATTCATGATCTTGAAAAATTTTCAGGTTTCTAAATCCGTTCTGCCCAGATCCGCCTAAAACTCGCCCAAACCCGCCAAAAACTGCCTAGGCGGCCGTCGAACATTTGCACACCAGATAGTACCGAGTTGGCATTCCTCGAGTTGGAAAGCCACCGTCCAGCGCCTAGGCGGCCTGGGCAGCCGAGTTTTAGAACACTGGTTCATGGTCATAACTAAGAAATCACGATTATGAATGTCTTAACGATTTCAATTTAGTTGAAAATGGGCATAAATGAATCTACATATAAATACTTATAAATCTAACCGTCGATTTGCGGAAATGTGATCGAAAAGTAGGTCTAACAATACAGTCCTCGACTAGTCTTCATTAGAAAGGCTAGTTGAAAACTTTATTGTTAGACCTACTTTTCGATCACATTTCCCAAATAGATGGGTAGATTTTTACATGGAAGGGCTTCCATATAGCGTTAATACCCTTCGAATAAAATAAACTTAATTTGTAAAAAATCTAAAAATTTGATAGTTAAACGTCTATAAATTAATAGCCTTGGAACCAAGGAAATCCTATTAATTTAGCAAATGTTAAATAATTGTTTAAGGATATCTCTATTTGTGTTTAGCCCAAACTCTAGGTTACATGACCTAGTGGTAATAGGGTTACATTAGAAGGATTTCGATTCCTATTCAATGTAGATTTACTTCCCTTGTACGATTCAGATTCTATGTATTGTAATCCTCTATATAAAGAGGCCCCTATTATCAATGAGAATATACAGCAAATTCCTCTCAATTTCTGATTCCCTAAAACACGTTATCAGCACGAGCTCTAACCCTAGCCCTAAGAACCAAAAACCCTAAAATCCCCGCAGCAGTCGCATCCCCGCAGCGGCCCCGTAACAGTCCTCGCCGCATCTCCACAGCATCCCCGCAGCATCCTCGCGACATCCCCGCAACAGTCCTCACTGCATTTCCACAGCATCCTCGCGACATCTCCACAGCATCCCAGCAGTGTCCTCGCGGCCTCGCGACATCCTCGCAACAGTCGCATCCCCGCAGTAGCCCCGCAACAGTCCTCGCGGCATCTCCACAACATCCCCGCGATATCTCCACAGCATCCCCATAGCATCCTCACGGCCTCGCGACATCCCCGCATCAGTCGCATCCCCGCAGCGGCCCCGCAACAGTCCTCGCGGCATCTCCTCAGTGTCCTCGTGACATCCTCGCAGCGACCCTGCAGTATCACTGCAGAGCTCAGCCAACAATTTTTCCGGTCAAGAATTTCGGAATCTTTTCAAGGTAAACTTTTCTAAAAGTTCCCGTTTTTGAAGTTTTTCAATTTCTTCATCTTTTTCTCGGGGACTTCCAGCATCCATTCTTCGACCCCTCTTTCTTCTTCATAGGGGAGACCAAAAGCCGAACTGTGGGGGTTCGTGCTCACTCCAAGCTTGGAGCTTGTAGAGTCCTCCAAACTTAGAGTTTGTTGAGAAGAAAATGATTGACCACATACATCGTTGTTTCGATCTAATCCAAAACCCCTCTTGGAATCGAATTTTATTGGAAGTGACTACGCTAAGAAAATCCCTAATTTCTTGGAAGCGACTACGCTCAGAAATTTAATAGTTTTTCATGGTAGCCTTTTTCGCTCCAAACTAACCCTAATCTTGTGTTGTTTTTCAGGATGAGTAACCTGAACAAGTTGAACTTTGTTCCACTGGAGACAATTGGCACTGGATACCATAGGTGGGTCCGAGATGTGGGTCAACATCTTAAGACTGATGGACTTCTGGAAGCCATCCAAGAGCCTAGTCAGAACGTGCTCTCCATTGAGCAAGCTACTGCTGTTGAAGCAAAACAAGCTAAAGCCATCATTCTCATGACAAGGCACATGAATGACGCGCTCCAAAGTGAATACCTCAATGAGGAGGACCCAAGAAAGCTATGGGTTGAACTTGAGCAGCGATTTGACAACGTTCGTGACTCCCTACTTCCTGATTTAGAAGTGCGATGACATAGCCTCCGCTTTTGTGATTTCAAGTCTATGCTTGATTATAACTCAGAAGCCCTTCGTATCAAGTCTCTGATGGAGTTTTGTGGCCAAGCCATAACTGATACGATGTTGATCGAGAAAACTCTCTCTACCTTCCCCGTCTCTACCCTGATGATTTCAAAGAATTATCGGATTGATGTGAAAGCAGGACGCATCACAAGATTTCATGAGCTCATTGGTGCCATGAACGTAGCTGAAAAGCATGACAATATTCTTATGAAGAACTATAATGCTAGACCGGTGGGAACTGAGTCTATTCCGGAATCTAACTATAGTCGCGCTCCCAAGGGAGGATGCAAGGAGCGAAACCCTAAGAGTAGGGACAATTCTGGATGTTCTGGTCCAAATTGTGGCCCTAAAGAGGAAGGAAATCGCCAAGAGAGGCATGCACGGAACCGTGGAGGTCAACGTGTGAAGAGAGAGAGAGGCGGAGCCTCCGACTATGGTGGTGACGCCAGCAAGAGTAATAGTCGTCCAAATCATGCACTAAAAGCATCTCGATCAAGGGAGCCTGACCATAAAGATATTTGTCTTCGATGTGGATCAAGTGGACATTGGGCAAAGGAGTGTACTGCATCCCAGAATGTTGCAAACGCATACAAGACGTATCGTGAAGCAAGGGAGGCAAATTACATGGAACAAGAAGATCAAGATCATGAAACTGCAGAGAAATGTTTCTTTCGTAGAATAATTGATAAAGCTAATGAAGAACTTCCCCCAGCACAAACCAAAGAGCATTTGGCTACTCTTGCAATTATGCGTCTTAAAGACATTATTTCCTCCAAAAGAAAGTAGATCTTGAAGTTCAAGACGAGGATCGGGCCATTGAGCAACAACAACAAAAAATGGAGGAGTTCAACGAATCAGCCAACTGCTCAACTTGAGCACAACATGGATGTAGTTGATGAGCACATCGTCAAAAATATCCCAGTACCACAAAGGGACTTGGCCTCACCTCCTTATATTACAATTATTCATTCTTTTGACGTCAACAAATCTGGGTATGAGATTGATCACTTGAGAGGCGGTGTGGTGGGTGGAACCGGGGTCAGGGGTGTTGTGAAACTGAACCACTTGATTGAGGTTTGCCCGGGGAAGGTTGAAAAGGACGAGAACGACAACTTCAAATGCACGCCATTATATTCTAGACTGGTTTCCTTGTTTTGCCAAGGAAAGTGAGCTGCAGTTTGCTGTTCCTGGAGGTCTCATTGGAGTCAATGCAACGATGAATCCCTGGAATGAGATTGGTCAGACAGGTTCTTGGTGATGTGGAGTCACTTCCTGATGTATTTGTACAACTTGAAGTGAACTTCTTCATCTTTGAAAAGGTGTTGGGGATGGGAAATCAAGCAGGGATCAGAAGGGTCAGCAGGAATGAGATTCTATAGGATACAAGGGTACTGGTGCTACGGTTGCTGCTGTATGAAATAATATGGTGACTCTACAACTCACAAAGCCGGTTTTCACTGTAGTGGCCAACAGTCAAAGGATCGACAAGCAATGGCGTCTTATTGATCCGGGATGATGTTTAGATCTGTATTCTTTTTGCTTCCCTAAGCTTTTTGGTTTCATTTGTAGAGAAGCAGTAAGTTTTACTTTCTGCATGCTTGCTACACCATTTGGCTTTATTCTGTTGTTGGTTCTTTTAAAGATCAAAGCTCAATCAACAAATTCAAGTAGCTTGGTACCCACTGTATACATAGGATAAGATATAATGGTCATAACCAATGGGCAAAACTGTTAGAAGACAGACGTCTCTGCTTTCCTTCAAAAGGAGATGCCTCCTTTCTTCCCTCCAACTCAAGAATAGAATTGTTAGGAGTCTCTCCTAATTAAAACTTAGTCCTTAATTTCTTTCTTCTCCTCAAATTATTAAAGTATCTTACTGTGAATTACACTTCATCATGTGATGATGGTTTTGGTCCTTCTGGAGTAGGTACTTCGAAGCGCCAAATGTTGAGACTGCTGCTGTTGGTTGCAGCAACTGTTGCAGTGCAAGCTTTGTGAGTTCGATATCAATACAGTAAGTTGTTTCTCAGAACCTTTATTGCATCATATGACAAAATTTTGAACACCTGATCTATGTATCGATTATTGCTCATTCCCATATCACCATTTATCAATTATCTCTGTAACATGAATTCATATATTGTACAGTAATTACTAATGCATTTATCTTGCTTCCATTACTGATATAGTTACATCATTTGTGGAACAAATTTCGGACTCCTCTCCTGATGCCTTTATAAACTCTTTCTCAACTGTATTTATAAAAAATGCTGGTTGTTTTGGAGGAGGTAATAGAATGCTTTGATTTAAAAGCATGGAAACAACATCCGGCATTGTTGGCCTGTCTGCTGCATGGTCTTGTACACACAAAAGACCCACATGAATGCATCTTAGAACTTCAGTAGTGGGGCATGATTCACCTAATCCCGGGTCTGCTAGCTCAGATCCTCTATCTTCATTCCAAAGCTGCCATGCCTAAAACAGGTAGGTTAGATGTCTTATTAGGTCAAATGCGTGCGATGCCTAAACCCTATTCTTGATACAGATGGATAGAACTGAGTTGGTACTTTGATAAGTAATTAAGTATATACATATTATGCCAGATATTTGACAAAGAACTTGTTTGAACAAGAGAACTTACATATCCAATGAGGTTGAGTTGGTACTCTGAATGGTAGTTACTGTTATTCTTCTTCCCACTTACAATTTCCAGCAGTAGGACTCCAAAGCTGAAAATATCAGTTTTAATGGACACAATGCCTTTCATGGCATACTCCGGAGACATATAACCACTGCAGTGATACTAAAAAGACAATTAGGTATTTGAAATATGTGGATATTTGCAAAGTGCAAACAGCTAGGTGACTACTTACTATGTTCCAACAACTCTATTTGTGTTTTCTTCTGACTCATTCAACCCACATATCCTAGCCATGCCAAAATCTGATACTTTAGGATTTAGATTCTTGTCGAGTAAAATATTGCTGGCTTTTAAATCCCTGTGAATCACTTTTAGTCTCGAGTATTTATGAAGATAGATTAGTCCTTGAGCAATCCCCTCTATTATGCTGAAGCGTTTCTTCCAGTCTAAGACATTCTTTCTTTGAGCATCTGTCAGGGAAAAATGTTATAGAAAAGTATCTAGTTAGAGCAGGAGTTAGAAATAGAAAAAGTTTCTGCGAAAAATTTGCATGGCATATTGGAGGGCCTACCGAAGAGGAAGAAATCTAAGCTTTTGTTGGGCATGTACTCATAGATCAATATTTTTTCGTCTCCTTGAATGCAGAATCCTAAAAGCCTCACCAAATTAGTGTGTTGGAGTTTGGCAACAAGCATAGCTTCATTTTTGAACTCCACCAGCCCTTGTCCTGAGCTTCTTGAAAGTCTCTTTATTGCTACTTCTTTCCCATCAAGTAGCTTTCCCTAAAATGATGCAAGTCATTTTTATACCTCCAAATAATGAATAAGTTCTAGTGATCTAATCTAATTGATTAGCTTGTAATCATAGGTATGATGCAGACAAACACACACGCGCACTGCTATATATCTTCTCTGTATCTTCTTTCTTAGATGAATAGACAGATTATGTAGTGACATTATAGTACAAATTGTACCTTATAAACTGGTCCAAATCCGCCTTCTCCTAGCTTATTTGTTGATGAGAAACAGTTGGTAGCAGTAGCAACGGTATCAAAACTGAATAACTGCAACTCATTATTGTTTCTGTTTCCATCTTTCTGGTGTTTTCTCCCTTCACCGAGTTCATATAAGAGCATATTCTGTTCCATTGAGTGAGTACCTTTTGATTTTGATTTTTCCCATAGTACATAGCAGGAAGAGCATAGGAAAGGAAAAAGTGCAGTTCCGCCCACCAAAATGAGTACCCATATCCACCACTTCGCTACTGCATTGACTGTAACGAAAAAAACTCTTTTACCTTTTAGCTAAAAGGTTGACTTTGCCTTAGTTGTTCCATTTCAGTGTTTTTTTTTTCCCAATATATCCCCAGGGGTTGCAATTTGTTGCTTTTGGGTTGGCAAGATATGCATTAGATTGTGAGAATGTAGAAATTTGTTGCTTGTGTCATTATTGTTTACATGATGATTGGCACGCAAAGAAATTTAAAACAAACAATGGACTAATGCAGGTCTTTGTACAAGTTAACAGAGAAAATTGGTGTTTCAATCCTAAATATCATATAGTCTATTACTCATGTTCTCACTGTTTGTTCCTATTTACACCATAATGTGATGCAATTAAACCATGTCATAAAATGTAGATAATTTACCTTTGGATTCCAGGATGTGTATCTCTCTCAGACTACCCAATATGTATTGTGTGAAACTTGCTCCTTCCTTCCAAATCTCGCAGCCGGTGCCATCATCATTTGCAGAAGCATAAGCAAGACAAGAACACATTTTGAAGCAAACATCCCAACAATCAATCAGAGTCATGTTTTCATTCTCAAGGATCTTGATTCCACTGCGAGACATGCCACCAAGTTTTCGCACGAATTTGTCATGAGAGCTCCTGCAGTCTGGTTGCCTTTGCTCAACACACCCATTTTTCAAGGTAGAGTTGGTGGAAGAAGTGCATGAAACTCCTGTAAACATGGCATCCATCCTGAAACCTCTGAGTTCACCTTCTTCATTTAACAGGAGTCTAGGGAAAATAGTGGCACCTTTATCTACTGAATAACTTAAGTATGTTTCATTCTCATTTGATATGTAGCTAAAGTTGTACTTATAGTTACTGCAAAACTCATCTGGAAGGTTGAAGCACCAAGTGTGCCAGGATCCACTAGTCCAGTACAGATTTCCTCTCCAAGAAATGACCATTTGTTTAACACCACTAGGGTCCAAACCAAGTGTAAAGGACCCTATGCTAGGCAAATTTCCAGTTCTCCATGATTTGAGAGTCCAATTGAGGCCAGTTTTTCTATTAAATCCCAACTTCATTTTTGGCAAAAGTGTGTCAGTTGGATAATCAAAGCTTTGCCACAGCTCCTGCTTTATAGACCCATCGGCGTTCAACTCACTAAGCACAAAATTTCCACTGTCAAGAAGAATAGCACTAGCATTGATTGCTTCTTTAACTGAATATAGTACAATATCATCTACCATCTTCCGTGTAATCTTCAAGTTACCATACTGATCAATTCTAAGAACTCCAGAATTATCAAGAATCGAATTGTTTCGGTTGGCAACCCATACTGCTTTTTCATTATTTCTGTTGTACCATATACCTAAGTAAGAGTTACTTGCATCCCCAGGCTTAAAGAATCCTAACCTGAAAATCCCAGATGCTGAAAAAAGCTGCATCCCATCCTTGAGCTCTTGGCCTTGTGCTAAGGCATCTGATTGAGAGTCAGAGGCCTCCATTAAGAGTATGCAGCACAAAATACAAACAAGTATGATCCTTTCTATGATAGCCATTGATTTCATACGTTGCTCATTCTGAAACATAAGAGCTCTGAGAATTACTTGTCCAATACTCTAATATGTTAGAAACATAACCTGAATGGTTTTGTCCAGGTTATGTTAAGCTTAACTTGAAGTTAAAGTGATTCATATTTCTTCAGGATACGAAACTTCAAAGTCAACGCAGCTCAAAAAGTCCAGCCTCATAAATAGACTTTGTAGAGGTGATTCATATGGTTCTAGTTGACAAAGTCTATTAATAATTGAAAAAAGTTGGAGGTTTAAATATCAAATTTGGAGGTCCAACTAGAACCACCTATGAAATTTTCAACAAGGAAATATCTAGGAGCTTATTCCAACAAGCAATGGAAATAGACCCACAGAAAGACACTTTGTTTTTGAACTAATCTAATTTGTGTCATTGGTTTTTTATTTTTTATTTTTTTGTAGAAATATGTTTGATTAGTTGCATCAAATGGATTTGGTACTTGCAGTCTTGCAGATAAACTTGTCATTTGGTCCTTTTTATGAAGTCCTGTAATGCTTTGGCTACAGAGGTTTGTGGCATTGTGACAAAATGATCATTAGATTCGTCTCTGGTGGCTATTAATTAGGCTACGAGGGTTTGAGTCAAATGTCAACCATCAAATCATAGTTATGTGGGCATGTGGCCTTTGTACTGTCTGCACTCTGCACTATTATTTTAGATCACCAGTACATATACATGCTTGATAATGTCCAAATTTTAACTCTTGGGTTTCAGGAACAAACTTCAGATAAACCCTTTGTTTTATGAAATTCACTCAAGTTACTAAAGCTCAAGTTCTCGATCGTTAAATAGAATATGTTCCTTATTGCTTGCTGTTGTACTGCAGTTTTAGTTTTAGTTCTAATTCTTTCTAGGTTTTCTTGCTGCAATTCAATGATTCTGTTATTTTGCTGGAGTTTTTACACTGAGATAACGCAATTCTTAAATCATGCACAGGATTGGAAGGTATGATATGACATAAAAAGATGTAATCAATATAAGTGGCACTAAATTCTGTTAAGTATGTCATGTGAGAGTAAATTCTATAACCTATGCATGCTACATAGAAGCTCCATTTCCTCAAAGAAGTAGAAAGTATGAAACTAAGCTGTTCAGTATTGTAGGTTTGTTCCTCTGAAATAGGTTTAGGATGATATATACTCCTTTTTTCTTTTCTTTTTTTTTGGAGAAAATAGGATGGTATATACTCAGTTTAATACATGTACGGAAAAACTCCATGCATCATTCTGTTCAGTCATGTCATGTGGCTTCCCTTGCACAGTTTGGCGTCTCCTCAGGAGCTTTACCGATCATATCGAGGTCTGTCATCAGCTGATGCAGGGCCTCAGCAAATTTCATCATCGCCAAGTTCCTCACACTGACGTTGGTCGGCTTGTTACTGTTAAAACTTTTAAAATTGACAATTTTTTTTTTCTGGACTTTCAAAAATGAAACTTGTACGTACTTATTCTCTTGATGGTAAAATGAATGACTTATTAAGCCATTTTACCATTTTTTACACTCTCAACAATTCTAGTCCATTTTGAACGTTTTCCTTCACCCCTCTCTTAGTTGCAACTTCGAACCAATAGAGTTTGCAGATTGTGTAAACTTCACACCAGATTTCTCTCTTCTTCTTTTATATGTGTTTAGACTTTAGTCGACACTTATTAGCCAATCGGAGTTTAGGTAAATTCCATATCTTCCATTAATCTGGGTTGCTTTGGTTTTGGTCGAGTTTTTGAAATATCAAGTGCATAATGTAGTGGGTGTAATCAATGATCAACTGATTATTGCATACTGAGGGACCAAAGACGTGTAACTCTTCTAAAAATAGAGTGAAAGATTGAGTAATTTAAAGATGTTTTTGGGAAGACAAAATTTAGGAAAACTCTATTCCTTGTCAACCATCTAAAGCCCTTTCAGGTTCGGATTGCGCTATAAGGTTCCTATATATTTTTCTTTTCAAAAAAAAATTAATGATGTTTGACTAAAATTATCGAACGAAGCAAAGCAACTCCAACCATATTTTGATTTTTCTCTATTTTAGGGAAAAATGAGCTTCTTTTGCTCCAATATATTACCTATAGCAATCCGCATTTTAGAGTTAGTGAGGAAAGAGAAAAAAAATTTCCTTAATTTACAGCAATTTCTAAAATTTTAAGAAAGATTATAGAGATTTTAGAGATTGCTGTAAAATAGAGAATCTGTTGGAGTTAGGGATGAAAAATTGCTTAAAGCTTTGACTTTTACTTCTCTATATTCTATAATACAAAAATGGATTAAATACTTGTTACTCCTCAAACTTTTCCCTAAAAAACAAATTTTTTTTTTTAGTTCAAATGAATTCCATTGATAGAACGGCCAGAACGGCACATACAAACGGTCCATATGGACACTCGGTACCATTCACTGTTACAAATCTTGCTCAATTATTCAAAGAGCTTGCCAAAACTAAACCTAAACTAGGCTTACAAAAAATACTTTTGACTTGAGGCTCCCTTTGCCAATGCACGCAATTGTGGTGCGCCAGGAAGATCAATATTTAGTGCAAAAACATAGCAGAGTTTAGAGAGCAAGCTAAAAACCAACTTACAAATTACGTGAAGGGCTAGAGGAACATGGTGAATAGGTAAGACTCAATGGAGGAGCAGATTCCTTGTCATCCTTGGTCTTTAGTGAATTTTTATTTCGGGCTCTGGTGCAGCGATCTGCAACTCTAGAAACCAATTGCCACAGACTCCCTCCGACTTGAATTGTCGGCTTCAAACACCAGTCAACGTTAATCCACACGTTGAGGCGTCCTCTGCGCGGTCGGGCCCGATTCACCTTCATTTGTGTTGGCCTCCTTGACAGCTCCTCAGCGGTCAATCCATCGCCCATTCTGGCAACCATTCGACGCTCTGCATTGGAAGGGGAGATCCGGTAGATCTCCCTCATGAAGAGGGGTCGTGGTTGAAGATTTGTTGACCAGAAAGGATCTTGGTTTGCTGGCAGGTGACGGCTGGAGGCTGAGAGAACATAGCTTGGCTTTGGCGCCGAGCTCCATAGATGCAGCCTTTAGCCATGGAGGCTAGGGTTTGGAAGGAAACGGGATGAGAGGCGGAGAGCCATGTATCTGTTGTGTTTTACTTTGTCTATAAGGTCTGCACAAAAATTAGTTCTCTACATTGCACCTTTTGTTATATTGTACGTTGATTATCAATGAGTTTCAAATAGTTGTCATATTATAAGTTATTTAGGTATTTTAATAGGAACATCACTCATGTTGATGGTTTCTAATCAATATGATTAGTAGCATTTGATAAGCCTTGGGCCAACTAATCCAAGATAGTGATTACTCTTTGATATTTCATATTTGATTAAATATCTCCATATTTACTTTAGCCGTAGTGGCATGGCTAAAGACCTAATATCTCTGCATTTGCTGATAAAATACAAGCGGATAATAAACCCACAGCAACACGTGGGCATACTAACTAGTAGTCAACTAATTAAGAGAGGTTAGCTGAGCATGAGCTGTGTTGCAGTGACTTTTCAGCATATGAAAACTGGCAAGACTTGACTAGTGTAAAGACTGGGAAACTGATAGTGTAAAGACTTGGAAGCTGAGTTGTCGTGGCTTTTCAGCATATGAAAACTGGCAAGATGTGGAAAAACTTGACTTGTGTAAAGACTTGGAAACTGATAGTGTAAAGACTTGGAAGTTGTGTTGCCCTGACTTTTCAGCATATGAAAACTGGCAAGATGTGGAAAGACTTGACTAGTGTAAAGACTTGGAAACTGATAGTGTAAAGACTTGGAAGTTGTGTTGCCCTGACTTTTTAGCATATGAAAACTGACAAGACGTGGAAAGATTTGACTAGTGTAAAGACTTGGAAACTGACAATGTAAAGACTTGGAAACTGTGTTGCCGTGGCTTTTCAGCATATGAAAACTGACAAGACGTGGAATATTTGACTAGTGTAAAGACTTGGAAACTGACAGTGTAAAGACTTGGAAATTGTGTTGCCGTGACTTTTCAGCATATGAAAACTGCCAAGATGTGGAAAGACTTTAGTTAAACAATTAAGTAGAAGCAAGCTAAGCAACTCTTCCAACAGCTTCCCCATATTTTGATTGTTCTCTATTTTAGGGAAAAATGAGCCTCTTTTGCTCTAACAGATTCCCTATAACTATCCCCATTTTATGGATAGTGAGGAAAGAGAAAACCAAATTCCCTAAATTTATAGCAATCTCTAAAATTTTAAGAAAGAATTATGGAGATTTTAGAGATTGCTGTAAAATAAGAAATCTGTTGGAGTTGGAGAAAAAAGAGAGGATAAAGCATTGATTTTTGCTTCCCTATAATACAGAAATTAATTATATGGAAGTTGGAGTTGCTCTAAGTACAGTAACTCCTCACGAATTATTCTTATGTAATTTTATGTAGGAATCAATTTTAAAACATTTTCCCCAACTCATTCTCACCAGTGAAGTAATTCCATTTATGGACTACAGAGGTTTAACAATTTCTAAGGGATTGGATATCATGCCACCCCCAAATGAAATAATTTCATTGATGGACTACAGAGGTTCAACAATTTCTAAGGAATTGAATATCATGCCACCATTAATTGGAGATTTTTTTAGGAGTCCATAAAATCAATTTTTTATCTTTATTATTTGTATTTTCCCTTCTCTACCCACTTCACCAATCCCACGCATCTAATCTCCTCAAGGGGAAAAACTATCTCTCTCTCTCTCGGAAAACCCTAGAGGAAGCCGTTGCCTATTCTAGTGCCTGTCCGGCTGCGCTTTGACGCCGACAATGGCCTTTGTCCTAGTCAGCATATGTTGGGGGAGGTCGGACTGGTGGTCTGTTGCAGGGATGTGTCTCAAGTTCAAAGGTCTGGATCAAGAGGTGTCCTGTGTTGTTTTTCTGGGTCAAATGGAGTGGCTGAGTTGGGGAAGTGGGCTGGGATAGGAGATCGAATTGGCTTCTGCTGGGTCGGAGAGGCATCTGCTAGGGGTCAGTGGTTGGCCGGCCGGACTCGATGGCTGGAAGGTGCAGATCGAAGGCCAGTTGCGATTGATGGCTTGCGAAGATGATGGATTCGGATCTGTTTGCAGAAGTTCCATGTGCCGGCTGGAGTTGGGTGGCCTGAAGTTGACCGTCGTTGGTTGGACTGCGATGATGGCGTGTGGGTGGCTCAACGCTAGTGGTGGGAAGGCGGTTTTGGTGGCGGGGGGACACAGCTCTTGCTTTGGGCCAAGAAGGTCGCATGCCCTGCTGGTGTGGGATTTTGGGCTTGGATGTTGTAGATGCCTCTACTAGCAAGCTAGTTTGCTACATCATTAAGCATAAGTAACACCCTCTTGTGGGGCCCACAAGCCATGGTGGGGCCCAACCGAGACATGCATCCCATAGCTAGATGTCTAAGCTACGCCACGGTAGTCGGAAGAAGCTAATACCTCGCCGGGAAGCCACTTTCTCGGCCTTGCCAAGTTGCCTCCATAATAAGGCTTTCTACACTAGAATAGTGGGTATGCACCCCACATTGAAGAACATATCAGTGAGAGGGGTTCCCTTACCTATAAAAGGGCCCCCTCCTCACACTTAGAAGCCATCCCATTACATCTCATGTAATCCTCTTGGGCCGCAAGGCCCAACATACTAGTTAAGCTTTTAAGTGGATGTAGTCTCCCGCTAAGGCAGGAGACGAACCACTATACTTCTTGTGTGTGTCTCTCTCTCTCTCTCTTATTCTCTCTCTTTTACATTAATTAGACTCCTCGGTCACAAACATTAACATTGGCGCCGTCTGTGGGAAGCCAACACAAAGGCTTCGTCAGGTACCATGAACTTCAGTCAACGCCGATCAAGGCTGATCAACGCCGACCAACTCTGATCAAGGCTGGTCAATGCGAACTCAAAGTTGGTCAACGCTACACCACTGGCCATCCATCTTTGGCCACGGCTAGACAGCCTCCGCTAGCTATCCACCGCTGGACATCCAGGCTAGACAGCCTCCGCTAGCCATCCACTGCTAGACAGCCTCCACTGGACATCCACCGCTGGACATCCACGGCTAAGATAGCCTCCGCAGGACATCCACGACTAGACAGCCTCCGCTAGACATCCTCTGCTAGCCATCCACCGTTGGATATCCACGGCTAAGACAGCCTCCGCTAGCCATCCACCGCTGGATATCCACTGCTAGACAGCCTCCACTGGCCACCTTCCGCTAGTCATCCATCGCTGGCCAGCCTCCGCTAGCTATCCACAAATGGACATCCACGGCTAGACAACCTCCTCTAGCCATCCACCGCTGGACATCCTCCTCTAAGCATGTTTACAACAATATCAAAAATGTTATTAGCAACTACGCTACTAGTATGTGCTATACACACATGCCATGCTTAAATCAATGTGACACTCACTTAAACAAACTAAGTTATGTCTAGAAGCTTGAGATACTTATGACTTAAATTAAACATGCTCGGATAACGATTTGCTCGGGTTACGACTCGCTTGGGTATCGAGCATGGCCACGACTTGCTTGGGCCACGCCCCGCATGCTCGCACAGCGCCTACCCGCTCAACTGCACCTAACTTGCTCAAACACATCCAACATGCTTTAGTTAAGCCCTAAGTTCACAATGCTTCATACTATTCACCGGGAGCTACTCCAAAAAAAATTATATGGGCACCCATTACACCTGCAACTGTCTAAATTATGCACGTTACATGGTCATAAGATTCGCATATATTACTTGCTATGCTCATTTATTGTCCTTCATACAATTAGCAAGATTTACATGTACACTATATGTAAACATATTGTCTAGCCTCCGGGCACCATACTTTGTCAAACTCTCCCTACGAGAAAAATACCTAAAACGGATTTAGACTCCATGAGTCTGTGGTCTACAACCAACCACAAAGCGATAAGGGAACTCCTCATAATGACAATGACAGCTACGCGACATCGCAATCAAGCTTTTCTCCTCCGGGAAAGAGTAAAGGGACCGGTTAACGAAGCCCACGATCTGGCAGTTAACCCCCGACGCTTGGGTATCAAAGATTAGGCTTGCTACCTAACACCTTATACGCAGCTCCCCTCATCAAACAATTTTCCGACCATACGGAGGTCTATAGCTAAGAGTGGGGGACTCCTCGGAGGGCCTAGCAGGGGCCCACCCGAAAGGGCATAAGCGTTCGCTCCGACAAATTCTAGATGGACAATGCACTTGCACTAATTATGCTCGTTATATGGCACAAAGCTACGCTTTGGTATCAACCCCGCAAGAAAACCCTCATTCATTAGGGACTTCGGGGAATTGTACATACAGCCTAGCATAATTAGCAACGGTTACGCTCTTGCCACATGACATCACCTTTGAGCTACCCATTCATGCCTCAGCGGCATCCCCGTCGAGATTTCACCCTCTAACCTCAGCGGCATCACCCCGAGCTTCCGCTCTCGAGCTCCGTACTCATGCCTTCGTGTCACCCCGAACTTCCGCTCACAAGCTTACCGCTCATGCCTTCACGGCACCCTAAGCTTCCGCTCATGAGCTACGCGCTCACGGCTTTGCGGCACCCCGAGCTTACCGCTCACGCCTTCGCGGCACCCCCGAGCTTCCTGCTCACGAGCTTACCGCTCATGCCTTCACGGCACCCCAAGCTTCCGCTCACGAGCTCCGCACTCATGCCTTCGCGGCACCCCCGAGCTTTCCACTCACGAGCTTACCGCTCACGCCTTCCCGGTACCCCCGAGCTTCCCACTCAAGAGCTTACTGCTCACGCCTTCGCGGCACCCCGAGCTTCCCGCTCATGCCTTCCCGGCAACCCCGAGCTTCCCGCTCATGCTTTCTCGGCAACCCACGAGCTCCCCACTCTTGCCTTCCGGCATTCCCAAGCTTTACACTCACATACCCTCGACATAATACACATTAATGGAACATTGAATTCTTCTACCATTTGTCCTTTGCAACAAATCGAATTCTTTTCACGTTCCATTAATACGAGCGAAAACCAAACAAACACAAGCGTTTGCGTATTCATCGTTCACGAACTTACAAACGCTTGCCTTCATGGCGCTCATGCAACTTACACCGAGCGTAACCTCGTCAACTCGACCTCGTTCGTTCTCTTGCGAGCACCACTCGCATCATATGCAATTCATATGCTTATTCGTGATATATTCACACAACCATACGAGTTCTCGAGTTTATACGTCATAATCGATCGTACTCGGCGCCATTCACATGTATACATCAACATGTATCATGCACATCGTACATTCATATATGCCAATGCATATCAATGCAACTCACATACGTTGCTCAATACAACAAGCATTCTCCATATGTGTGTTTTTGTATTTATTGTGCAGGTTAACGAGTACCTTCTTGCTTACGGAGTTCGGGGACTTGTAGGGGTTCCGTGCCACCCGGTTGCTTATGCTTGATCACTTCATGATTATAACTCCCCAACTAGAATAGTGGGTATGCATCCCACATTGAAGAACATGTAAGTGAGAGGGGTTCCCTTACCTATAAAAGGGACCCCTCCTCACACTTAGAAGCCATCCCATTACATCTCATGTAATCCTCTTGGGACGCAAGGCCCAACACACTAGTTAAGCTTTTAAGTGGATGTAGTCTCCCGTTAAGGCAGGAAACGAACCACTATACTTCTTGTGTGTCTCTCTTTCTTATTCTCTCTCTTTTACGTTAATTAGACCCCTCGGTCACAAACATTAACAGATGCTGCTAGTGGGCCTGATCTGGGCTAGAGATGGGGTTTGGGCTCCCTTTGTGGGCCCTACCCAGGCTGTTATTTCTTTTAATGTTTTTACTGTTTTATGTTGTTTAGTTGTTTTCTGCAATTTGCGAGCAATAAGTCCTTGCATTCGTCGTGTAGGGCTGGTCGTGCTTTCTGCCTGTGTGTGCACTCAAAGTGCCTTGTCTACTCTAAGTAGGCTGCGAGCTCCTTGCTTTGTCAAATGGTCGCTACCTCCTAGTGGTAGGGTGAAACTTGGTGTCACTGGATGTATTTTCCAATGGCAACATGATGGGAAAGCTGTGAGAATGGATATTATGCTATGCTGTATTTGAGTTGCAGATCGAGTTATCTTTCCGTTATGTCACCGCTGGGAAGCAAATAGAACTGTCTGGAGCGAGTTCTTTGCTAGTTGGTGTGTATTTGAATACAATTGTTTTGTAATAAGGGGTTTAGGCTCAATGTCCCCCCCCCCCCATGTATTCGACGGTTTCATTAATCAAGGCTTGAGGGCAGCCGCAACACCCCTTTATTCAAAAAAAAAAAAAAAAAAACACTGAGATTTGAATACGTAATTTTTATATTTCAGTAATCTTTTTACTTAAAAAATAATTTAACATAAAATTCTCAATTCCAGCTCATTTTTTCTGTTATGACGTAATGCAATACTGATACGCTAAAAGCAAGCGTGCAATTTAACCATGCAAAATGTAGTTGTCAATATAGAATAAGTAGGGATTGTTCTAGCCGGGGATTGAGGGTACACCTGTAATTGCAAAAACTAATAAAAATTAATATAAGTATTAAAATATTATTTACAAAAATAAAACAAAGAAAAAAAAATATACAAGTAAACACAAATGGGGGGTTTGAGAATTTTTAAATAAAAAATTAAAATAAATAAAATAAAAAATGTAAAAACACATATACTAGGGTGGAACGCAAGGAATAAAGATTAAAACCACAATCAAATGAAAGAAATCCAATTACAATTCCTATAGTTGATTATCTATATCATGAGAAAGAAATTAACCATGTGAAACGTTAGTAAGCAAACGATTTCCCATATTTTACTTTCCTTCAATATTTAATCTAAGTGAAAGCACCTAAATTAAACCTATTGAACATGCAATCATAGTCTAGGAAGCTAGCTACTCAAGAACACATTCAATGCATGAACAACAAAGAAATGATGTCTACCAAAGTGCACAACCTAGTATGAAAAAGTTCATCTATTTGCAATCCTCCTTAATTGATTTTGACTTTTGTCCAAAGCCTTTACTACTTGTGAAATAGGTTCACAAAACTATTAGGTGAATTGTTTACCTAAATCTAGCACCAATTATATGCATATATCCTAAGTTGGCCACCAAAGAACATAAACATGCAAAAGTTTTCTGTAATCCAAAATCAATTAAGCAATCTCACATAAGCAACATATAAATCAACATAAAGAAATCACAACGTTATTTCAAAACCTAAAAACGGGTTTTAAACTTTTTCCTTAACGTCATGTTAACTAGAATTCATAACTCTACGAATCAAACAAAGGAAAGCAAAAGAAAGTATGAAATACACCGTGAAAGATGGATGACAAGCCTTGAGACGAAGAACTTGAAGATCCTTGAAAGCAAGCAATCTTCTAGGGACGACACAAGGGTGGATGGCGGCTAGGATCTTGATGTATTGCATGACTTCTTGTCTTCCTTGCTTGAGACGCAGAGCTTCTGAAGACTAGAGAATGGAGAGAATTTTTTGTGTTGATTTTCTGAAGGAGAGAGGTGTGTTGTAAAACGTCTAGCATAGGGGGGTTTATATAGGGGGACAGCAAAGCTTCACGAATCTTCTTTTAATTTCCAAGGAATTTTCTGGTTGCACCACACAGCTCCAACCAATGAATTAATGCCACGTCAGCTCTGCTATGTCACTCAACCAATCAGAAAGCTCCAAAATAAATCCCTAATATATTGTTGCCGAATTTTCAAGGATTATTTCTGATTTATTCATAAATTTCGGCCAAATATCTAGGCATGAACCTAGACAATGTATCTGGACGCATTTTGGACCTTTTCTCCCTTAAATCTCTCCATGGCTTTATCCTTAATGTCCTCCCCTTGATTTTCTCTTTATTTTCACATTAATACTACAGATTTTAATTCCTTAATTTCGGCCAACATATCTTGAGTGAAAGTAGGAATGAATCTAGACTTGTTTTGAGCCTTTTCTCTTGTTGCACAATCCCTTGAAACTCTCCAAAGCATATCCCAACGTCATTTTCTTGATTTTCTTCTGATTTTTCACATTATCTTCATGATTTTCCACGGCAAAATCAGATTTAATTCCCAAAAATATCTTCCTTAAGTCCAACAACCCTAAATCAATTGGGCTTTTTCCCATTTTGCCGAAATTCACATTTAATCTAGAAGGATCTTGGGCTTTCTTAAGTCTTCTTCCATGTGGTCTCCTAGTGCCTTCAGGACTTCTCTCTCCCTTTCAGCTTATTTCAGCTCCATTCGCTCCATGAGATCTAAAAATAGAAACTTTTATTAAAATTCCTAAAAATAGAAACTTTCTAAAGATAGAAACTTTCCTAAAGAAGAATGATTTATTTAAGGAATTAACTAAGTAAATATGAGGAAATAATACTTAAAACGTCGCATTAAAATGCTCCTATCAAATACCAAACTCATTTTTTTTTGTTATGACGTAATGCAATACGAATTGTAACGGTCTTCCATCCCCCAATTCTCAATGTACCAAAACCAGGTCCCACCAAATGTGTTCATCTCTTCCACACCAACCACCATCACCATGGTGTGATTATTCTTTTTCTTCAGACCCTACATCTTCTTCACCAAGTCAGACTCAAAAACCTCTGATTCGCTTTAATCCTCTGCTATCTTTCAACCTCGCCGGCCATGTCGGCACCGACTGTTTATCCGACGAACAATGCCACCGCTACTGCTACTGCTACTACTATACCGACTATTTATCCGATGATCAACGCCACCGCTCCTACAGGTACTCTTCAGCCGACCAACGCTACTGCTCCTACCGATACGTACTCCTCCGACGACCAACACTACCGCGTCTCCTCCTTCAGCATCAACGTCTAATTCGCCACCGCCCATAGGTAAGTTGCCGTTGGGGAGCACATTGGTCGGGGTTATAGTCGGAGTTGTGACAGGAGGGTTCAGTGTACTTGTTGTAGTCATCATTATCTTCTTTATCTATTGGAGACGGAAGAACATGTTAGCGAGAGCTAATGAGTCAGGGCAACAACTCAAGGGTAATTCAAAACTTATAAGCAGAAATCTTGAAGTTCTTGCTTATTGATTTTTTTTATTTTTATTTTTGGGGTAAACTACTAGGTATAGGTATAGAGTAGCTTTAGAAATGCTTAGTTAGTAGTGGAGTTAATACAAGAGTAATGCTAGGTGAACCACCTTTTGGGGAACCACCTAGAGCCCACCTTAGGTGGTAGCTTATGTAGCGTATCTATATCATTAAAGCATAATTTCTGATTTTTATATTTCTATGCTTTCTTAATTACAAAAATTCCTTCTTTTTTTTTCTTCCTTTTTTACTTTCTTGATTTTATCTGTTAAACCCTATTTTTTTTCTTTGTGATATTATCTGGGCAACGTCTTCTCTATCAGACGTTGTTTTTTTTTCTCCTCCTCTCACCCCTCTTCAACCCTCTCACCTCTTCTTCAATTGATCAACGCCTTCTCAATTTGATCTCGGTTTCCTTGCAAGTATCGTCAACAAACCCTCTGCCTAAACGTGGTTTGTTCTTTTTTTTCTTCCTGAGTATGAAACACGAATAGCATAGCTTGTTCGAAACTAGGATTTAGGGGGAAGTGGATTTGAATTAGGATTTGATCAACACATTCTCAGTCTGATTTTAGTTTCCTCACAAGCATTGTTAATAGAGCCTTTGCCCATTCTAATCATGGTTAGTTAGTTTTTTTTTCTTTTTCTTTTTTAGTGAAATCACGAATAAAATGTGTGGGGGATGCTTCCATGTCCTGAGTACGAAATCTACTTTATTAAACTATGCTTCAATGTTCCACTTAATTTGGTTTTGACAAGAGAAAGAGAGAGTTACGTATGATTTGGCCTATAGATATAGGCCAGTGAGGTAGTGCCAATTTCAATTCATCAAGAAAGTAAAAAAGAAAAAAAAAAGAAAAGGAATTTTTGTAATTAAGAAAACATAGAAATATAAAAATAAAAAATTATGCTTTAATGATATGGATACGCCACATAAGCTGCCACCTAAGGTGGACTCTAGGTGGTTCACCTAGTATTACTCATTAATACAATGAAGGTTCCTATTGCCAGTGGAATGTTAAATTTGATTTGAAATTGATCCTATCTTAATTTCTTGTATTGATCCTATTAGATTCTAGTAGTGAGAGAGTCATTCATGTTTAAGGAAAATATGATTTGCAGAGAGATTGATGAGAGAATTGTATGTTCTATTATTGCTAATAGAAGCCCTTTATATAGGGATTTACTAGGGCTGTCACTCGGTCGGTTCGAATCGGTTATAGGTATTACCAACTTCAAAACCAAAGCTTTCGGTTTCAAAATTGACCTACCAATTACTAACCAAAATTTTCAGTTTTTAATTATATCTACCAAATTTGGTATTTCGGTTTTCGGTATTACCAACTTTAGAACAACTAATTCTTTATAATATAAATTAGAATGAACAAAACTAGGTTTTTGAATTTTATAGTCATAAACGTTGTATTCATCTACTAATTATAGCTTTCTTTTGTATATATGACATCAAGTTTTAGCAATTTTCACTAAAACTAGGTTATTTAACCATTTTAAACTAGGTTACATAAAATATATGTACTATTAATGTAGTATATGTAGTAATATTTGTACTATTATAAAAGTTTTTATGTTTATTTCTTAAATAGGGAATTACAGAGTACATAAAAGGTAATATAATCCAAACATAACTAGGTAATCTAGAACCTTCTCCTATTACAACTCAATGACTAAACCCTAGTTTGAAGAGGCACACATTATGTCGACGTCCTTCAACACTCCCCCTTGTGCCGCTCAAACTTGGTGATGACGCTTTGATTGTTGCCTCACTAAAAACCTTGCCAGGTAACAAAAACCCAATGAGACAAAAATAACCCTGGTCGAAGGACAAAAAGTGCACAACACGTCCTTCACTCTTCGAAATCGAACATGTAGACATCATCCTCCCCCTGATGTCGACATCTCCCCCTTATTGCTACAATCATGGGAGTTCAGATAACTTCTCAATCCGATGCTTTTCACATGTTTCTCAAAGGTGGATTTTGGTAACGACTTAGTAAATAAGTCCGCTACATTATCCTCTAATCGGATTTAATTTACTTCAATCTTTAGAAGTGATTGTTGTTGCTGATTGTAAAAGAACTTATGCGATATATGCTTGGTGTTTTCGCCCTTGATGAAACCTAATTTCATTTGCTCAATACATGCTGCATTATCTTCATCAATGCATGTAGGTTCATATGTGGTAGACTTCAAACCACAAGTTCCTCGAATGTGTCTAACTACAGACCTTAGCCATATGCATTCTCGCACAGCTTCATGTAGAGCGATAATCTCTGCATGATTTGAGGAAATAGCAACAAGGGTCTGCTTTGTAGACCTCTAAGATATCACAGTGCTTCCCATGGTAAAGACATAACCCGTTTGGGAGCGATCTTTGTGAGGGTCAGAGAGATACCCTGCATCAGCAAAATCCATCAAGACATCGTTGTCATTTTGATGGAGGGGAGGAGGAGAAGGTCGGCCACCATGGACGGTAGCGCCGACGTCTACATCACGGAAGGTGGCGTTTTGCCTTTTGGAGTCCAATCCCACATTTCCGTCATTCGTTTTCTCTCTGTAGGGATAAAACAAACTCATATCAATCATACCTTTTAAGTAATGAAAGATTGCCTTTACACCAGTCCAATGATGTTGCGTTGGCGCGGAACTATATCTAGCTAACAAGTTAGTAAAAATTGAGGTGTTCGGTCTTGTATTGTGATAAGTACAATAATGCACCTATGGTACTCAGGTAAACACTTTTGCTATTAACACGTCTTCGTCATCATCCCTGAGATGAAAAGGATCCCACATAGGATCAAGACTACGGACGACCATGGGAGTGCATCTTTGACTTTATAAAAATGCCTAAGCATTTATTGACACGGTATGCAAGTTCTGAATCTAGACAAAACCGTGTTTTCCCAAGGTCATTCCTCTCCAACTCGGATTTCAGGTGTTCAGCGGTTTCCCTTAACTCTCAAGGGTTCCAATCATGTTTATCAACATAAACCGCGACAATTGCAAATCCGGAACTTGTCATGGAAACGCGTGGGCATAGTTCATCATATCCCTTCCCAATCGAGTAGTCACTTTAGTGAGCGTTTCAACCTCATTGCAAACACGCTCCGTGGTCTAGAGCCACTTGACTTGGGTAAATGAAGTTCATAAGAACCCTCATTATATTTCGTATCTAGATCCCCATAAAGATACGTAGTGACCACATTCGTAAGCTGCATGTTCAATTATTAGAAAACTACCAAACTGACAAGGTAGTGGAGTGCAATGACATCTATTACGAGAGAATATGTCTTCTCGTAGTCGATTCTAGGGCGTTTTGTGAGAAGTCTTGCTCCATAAGGCGAGATTACCATCTCTTTTTCTCATCACGCTATCTAACGAAGACCTATTAATGTCAACAGGTTTTATGTTAGGAGGTGTTGGCATCTCAGGCCCGAAATCCTTCCTCTTCGTTAGTGAATCCAATTAAACCTAGATCGCATATTTCTATTTAGGCCAATTTTCTCTACGTTGGCATTCTTCAACGGAGTAAGGTTTGATGTCATTGGTTTCAATAATTCCACGTCTTCATGTACACTAGTGTAATTCGTAGAGATCTCCATATTCTCAGGAATTGGTTCTAACATTGAGGCGTCCCCCAACAATGTCTCTTGGACATAACCACAATCCAGAATATTCTCATGAGACGGATTTTGAGTATCAATGATCAATGGATCAAGTTATGCCAAACTCGCTCTCTTCCTAGGGCGAGAAATCCATCGAACCTATGGGTCTCCTTTGCTCTCTAGCGGAACCCGTGGCCTATGACGCCATTATGCCACATTGTGGCGTCATTATACGACCATCCATGGTGGTGGTGCCGTGCCCATGTCTTCTGGGTGGCACCATGTCCTCTTGAGGGGACATCTATCCTTGCAGGCATGTTTGCAGCAGGTATATGTGATCTCGTCACTTTTAGGGGATCAAGATGAGACATAGTGGGGACAGACCACGATAATTCTTGTCGTTCCTGTTGAACATTGACTTCCTAATCTCCCCCTAACAACTGGGAGACTGTCTCATCACAGTGACAATTCGCAAATCCAGCGAAAAAGAGATCGCATGTCAAGGGTTCTACATAGCGGACTTATAGTTGGAGACTTATGTCCAACACAAATATATATATATATATACACACACACATGCATTCGTTGCAATGACTCATGTTGATGTGCTGTGGCGGCGTAATTGGCACATAAACCGCACACTTAAATATGCAGAAGTACGAGATATTTTGACTCGCACCCAGTCACTAGCTGTAACGCAAATAAAAGTTGAGTGGCTGCTATGAGTCATAGACGAATTAGCATAGCTGCATGCGATATTGCATAACCCAAGCGGAAATATTGGTGCTCATTACCAAAGTCCGGGCTACCATCGTAGTCTTTTAATGGTGGCTTTTCCGCCAGACCAATTGGGTGTGTACATGGGAATATGATACTTGATATCAATACCCAATGATATGCAATAGTCATCGAAAATATTCGATGTAAACTCTCCAGCATTATCAAATCGAATTGATTGAATGAGATATTTGGGTAGTGAGCCCGTAGCCATATGATATGTGCTAGGAGTGTAGTATAAGCAGCATTACGAGTGGACAATGGCACAACAAGTGACCATTGTGTTTGCATATCAACCAACACCATAAAATGTCTATACGGTCTGCAAGTTGGTTGAATCAATCCACAGAATTCCCTTAGAATCTTCGTAAGAATGGTATGCTTTCTTTTTGTATCCTTTGCATAGGATAGTCTCAATCCTAATTTTGCTAAAGAGCAGGCTTTGTAGAACGAAGATTGGGCTTTAGAAGCAACCACTAATGATTTCGGTTGAGCCATGAAGTCACAATTGACTTTAGAAGTAACAAGATGAGTTGAATTAGGGTGTATGGCGTCAATGCCATGTATTGGCCGCAGGGGGTAGGCGGTGTCGGCCATGTGTGGCCAGTCTTGCACAATCATGGCACTATGAGGCACATGTGCAGCTCCCCGAACCAATTTTTGGTTCTTACTTCTTTTCGTTCTGAAAAATGGATGTCCGTGTGAAGTCTTTAATACACGGATCATCATGTCATTACCTGGGTGTCCCAAACGGTCATGCTAAAGCCTATATGTGTCAGAATCCCATAAATCAGCTCTCATGACATGGTTTGATTCAATGACTCGAATAGTGGTTGAATACAACCCACTAGAGCGACACATAAGTTTCTCTAATACTCGTTTATGTCCGTAGTCATTAGAGGTGATGCAAATGAACTCTTTTCCATTCTCACAATGTGTTTCCACATGAAAACCATTGGCTCTTATATCTTTGAAATAATAAAGTTCGAATTAAGGTGTGTCCAATACATTAAAGAATTGACACTTTATTAATAGCCAATGATTACATCAAAGTTTCTGGACCAAAATCTAATCCAAAATAAAAATCAAACTTTGACAAATCGTAGTCACTCAATCCGTTTGGTAACTCCAATCAAATATGACCAGAGAAGTAGAGAGAGAGATGTCGGTGGAGCGAGGCTCTCTTAAGTACCACTAATCTCAATCACTTTCCTAGACATCATACTTCATTGGATGCGCCACTTGAGAAAGAGTTAATATAAAATTGTCATTTATTGATTAAGGCATAATTGCCATTACATAATTCTTGGAAAAATAAAAGACTATACTAATAAAAATCTGTGGCATTTTATCTTCATCGCCAGATTTAAAGTCTTCCATAACTCGTTGTCTTGATCACCATTGATCAGGTACTCCATAAAACATAATGTAGAGGATGCACTCTTGATTGAGGCATATTGACGCAATATACATGGTCCCTAGGACCATTGGTGTTGGAATAGTGTTACCATGGACAAAAGTGGCGCCATGGTGTCTAACCCCCAACCCTCAACGTCATGACTCATTTGGTCATGTATTCGCCAACTTTGGCGATTACCTTCATGAGCATGTTGATCATATGGATCATATCGTCCATGGCGACTTCTTCTAGCCATTGAACGGTGCTCATGGTAGCCATCTTGAGGCCTACCATATTTTCTATTCACAAATTCATGGTTGTGCCTTTCAATACATGTCATAGCTCCAATTAGCTGATGGAAATTTGTGACCCATCCTTCGTTGATTAAGATTCGATAGAATTCAAAGAAACTTAATTCAGTGACGGGGAAGGTATTTAGGGTTTTCTCAATCAATTGTTCTTCTGTGATAGTTTTTCACAGGCATGCATCAATGATCTGATGCGGAGAGCTTCCGAACAATATTCCATAACTCTTGTCAAAGTTAGAGAAGCAGAGATAATTCCATCATGCTTCTAAGTTCGAAAAATTGTGAATGTTGTTAAAACGTTCACGAAGCGCTACCCAAAGGTTTCTAGCGCTATCCTCATTCATGTACTCAAACTGGAATGCCATCTCCATATGACGTTTCATCAGGGTAAGTGCCCTAGAATTATCTATCTCAATTTGAGAGTCTTGAGCAGTTCCTTCAGAACATGGCTCTTGGATTGTAGGCAATAAATCAAGGGCAATTAGGTGGAGCTCAACATTATGAGCCCACATGAAATATCCCGTGCCGTAGAATCCAAGGGAGTAAAATCGAGCTCGTTCAAGTTTGATATCCTAAAAAAAAAGGAGAAACAAGAACGGATTAGTTTCGGAGTCGATGCTTCCACGAAAACTAATATTAAGATTTCCGAGCCTTAATGCTACCAAGAAGTCGATTACCAAGAAATTTGGATTAGACCTAAACAATGATGTTGATATGGTCAAATTTTCATGCTCATGGATGCTCTTAGTCCGTAGCTTATGAACACTCTTAGTTCATTGATTACGAACGCTCTTAGTTGGTTTAGCGTGAATCCCCACAATTCCTCTTATTAAATAATCGAACCCATGTTCGTATATGGCAAATCCTGCAGAAAATAAAGAAATTTAGAAGACAAGAAAGCAGGAACATTAATCTTTAAAACTTACTTGTTGAAATTCGGAGCAGATTCGCTTCTAAACAACTTCCACTTTGAATGGTTTACAGGTCTCAAACGACTCCAATGGGGCTGAAATTTGGAAGTCAGTTAGAAGAGACAGATACGAACAATTTTGATGAAGGAAGGATTTTAATCTGAGGTCCCGATCAAGTCATTTCGGGGAGTGCAAACAGGCTGATGTGCACAGTAACGAGCGTGTTGCTGTGCTGCAGGTGCAGTAGGCGTGCGCGATGCTGCAGGGGTAGTAGGCAGCACACGGGTGCTCAAGGGCTGCAGGGCCAGCGTAGAGCATAGCTAGAAAGGGCTAGGAGCTTGAGGCAGTTTTTGGTGAGAAGAGTTTTCGGGTTTTTTTGTTTTAGGGTTTTGGTTTTTGGTTTTTAGGGCTAAGGTTAGGACTCGTGCTGATAACGTGTTTAAAGAAAATATGATTTGCAAAGAGATTGATGAGAGAATTGTATGTTCTATTATTGATAATAGGAGCCCTTTATATAGGGATTTACAGAGTACATACAAGGTAATAGAATCTGAATACAATTAGGAAATCTAGAACTTTCTCCTATTATAACTCTAAAACTAAACCCTAGTTTAAAGAGACACACATGATGTCGACTTCCTTCAACAATTCATTTAATTTTTCCTGATTTTGAGATAACTGACTTTGATTTAGACATGCCACTGGAGATTGTATATTTAGTTTAATTGATGATTTAGTTGTCTTCATAGATCTTTATCGTGTTACACTTCACTTGCTTTGACTTGGCACCTTTTAATGATTTGTCCTAGTTCGCTCCCCACCAAGCAGCCCTTATAAATCTCTGGACTAGGGAAAACATAATGGTTTCGTCTATGCAGTTCCTTTGTTGCTGTAATAATGTTTCATCTTTGATAGTGTCAAAAGACAACCACCATCGAAATTGTGCTAAATTGGCTTTCACCTTGCTCTTAGTGAGAAAAATAGTTTCAGACATTCGTTTGCATGTAAACTTTCATGAAAGCTTATGAATTTGAATACAAAGTCATAAACGTTCAATTAGCATCCAGACCATATAGACCCTAAGCAAAGGAAAGCAGTCATGTGCATCCCTTATATATTTAGCCATGTTTTTATGTTCCCACACGGCCGTTAACTTTCTAAGGATGAATTCTATGGATCAAATAAACCGCCCCCAGCCTTTGGATTTTCCGAAAGCACATTTACATATGAAGAATTAGTCATGGCAATAAATGGATTGTCCAACGACAATCTTCTTGGTCCTGGCTATGGTTTTGTCCATAAAGGTATTCTTCCAAATGGGAAATTGGTTGCAATTAAACAGCTGAAAGCTGGGAGTGGACAGGGGGAGCGTGAATTCCAGGCAGAGGCTGAAGTCATTACTCGTGTCCATCACAGACATCTTGTATCACTGGTTGGATACTGCATTAGTGCGGCACAGAGATTGCTTGTTTATGAGTTCGTTTCCAACAACACCTTGGAATTTCACTTGCATGGTAAGTCCTTTCGGTGGTTTTTGTTTATTATATTCCTCACTGTTTTCCTGCAATCACCAAAGAATAAAAAAAAGGGCAGTCTGGTCTCTGAGAAAATCTTATCAAAGAAAACCTTTGCAGGAAAGGGGCGACCAACTATGACTTGGCCAACAAGAATGAAAATTGCTCTAGGATCTGCAAAAGGATTGGCATATCTCCATGAGGACTGTAAGTTCTCTTTGAATGCTAGCTTTTTTATTTTGGGAACTACATACAAATTTTCTGGGCTGTTATTTTCCTTGCAAGTTGCCTACTCTTGAGCGATATCTTCTGGTCATCCCAAGATCATACACCGTGACATCAAGGCTGCCAATATTCTTATTGATGACAACTTTGAGGCAAAGGTAGGTTGTAATAGCTTTCACATTTTGATATGATTCATCATACACTTCAAATGTATAAAACTCATGATGTTCTTGCTGCATAGTTGGTCACAAAGCTGGCAAAGGTAGGTTGTAATAGCTTTCACATTTTGATATGATTCATCAAATACTTCAAATGTATGAAGCTCATGATGTTCTTGCTGCATAGTTGGTCACAAATTAAGCTTTAAAGCTTGATGACTAAAGTAATCTCATAGACACTAAGTCTGAAAAACAAACCCTTATGTAAAAAATTACACTTACTTTGAAGACATGACGGTCAATTTGGTAATGGGATGAAAATCCTTGATGACTGTTTTGCTTATAATTACAATAGAAATAGAAAAGGAGAGAAGCATGTATATACGAGGTCTAGAGTTTGTTACTATATCACCAAAATCTTGATCCTTGATGACTTTGTTTTCCTTCATCTGCCACTGCCTATATCGAAATCAAAGAAATGTGTGTTAGTTGGATATTACGGGATAACTTTAAATGTAAAATTTTACTATCAGTACTGCTTAGTTTCCGAATAAGACAATATACTCTTAAGAGGAGTTATTGAATGTATTTTGCATTTCTTATCAAATGCAGATAATATTAACGTGTACTATGTATTGTATGCATTCTTTGTTCAGGTTGCAGACTTTGGACTTGCCAAGTTGGCCTTAGATACAGATACTCATGTCTCCACAAGGTTATGGGAACTTTTGGTTAAGATCAACATAGTCTGCATTACTTCAACACTGATTTGTAGGTTCCATGCAGTCTAAGTTTACTGAAAGGTTGTAGTGGTTGATTTACTAACAGTGTTTCATTCGTTACTTGTTTGTGCTCCTGAATATGCATCCAGTGGAAAGCTAAGTGATAAGTCAGATGTCTTCTCATTCGGAGTCGTGCTATTGGAATTGATTACTGGACGCCAACCGATTGATAAAACTCATTCCTTCACTGATGATAGCATGGTTGAGTGGGAGCGTATACAATATTTTCACTACTAACTCTTGGCAGTTCATCTGCATCAGTTTTTGGTAATATGGCTGTATCTTATTAAAAGATAACGTGGTTGCTTCATGACCTATCCGTTTTACTGTTATGGCCTTCTTTCGTCAAATCTTGCGCAAGTGCTTTCATGGAGAATTCTCTGCTCTACTCTCTCCCTGTGAAACTTTTTGTAACTATGAAGCTTGAATGGCCCAGAAAGATTATAGACACTGTTATTGAATTTCAGGCAAGGCCTTTGCTCTCGCGAGCAGTGGAAAAGGGAAACTTTGATGGTCTTGTTGATGAAAGGTTGCAGAATGATTACAACTCCAGTGAAATGGCTTGTATGATTGCATGCGCTGCTGCTTCTGTGAGTCATTCTGCCCGCCGTCGGCCAAAGATAAGTCAGGTAATCTTACAAAGTTCCAAAGTTAGTTTGAGCTGATGCGATAGGTCTATTTGTCTTGTTTACATCCTCCTTTTTCTTTACAATTCAAATATCTTGTGTGTAGGACGCCTCTTAATATATGTAAATATATACATATATATATTTGGTGTGTTTATTAAAATTTTGTCTTTGTTGAAGTGTATCATAAGCTATGCCAGGCTATTACTTTGGAAGGATGGTTCAAGCATCAGTTTTAGATCATCTTTGAAATCGTCTTCTTCTAAAATGACCCTTCTAGTTTTTGTTCTACATCAGTCGAGACCAACTGACAATAGGCCTAGGACCAAACCACCAATCCCTGGTAGGTTCACTCGGTTTTATGGTTGGCTTTTACTTGAATAGGTCAAACTGTTAGCACTTGGGAACGGCCATAACATAAGAGCCTCCAAACTTTCAAAGAAGTTATAAATGGTAGTCAAGATGTGTGGTTACTGTATCCATGGAGGTATTTGATAAATTATGGTGGAAAAGGAAACCCTCTTCCCACAGATGTTGGATTCTTGTTTATGACTTTATAGTAGGAAAAATTGTTATCTCATTTAACGGCAAAACTTGAACAATGCGTGACTATATACATAATAATGTCATGTGACTTTTCAAATGCTGATTATGTGTGAAACTCATATAAACACCATAGTTCAGCCTGTGGCATTTTATTCTAATATAGTAATATTTGACCAAAAGTAGGTACGTAGTTCGAGCTTTGGAAGGCAATCTTTCTCCAGATGAATTAAATGAAGGAGTTATACCAGGTCAAAGTAGGATATACAGTTTCTCTGAAAGCACACAATATGGCACTCGTGAATACAAGGAAGACAGATTGAAATTTATAAAGTTAGCACTAGAAAGCCAAGAGCTAGATCAAGGAATTAGTGAGACCAGTGGGCCCAGCAGTGATTTTGGCGAGCACCAATCTGCCTCCAATGGTGAAGGCCAACAAACCACCCAAGATATTGAACACGGGCTGATGAACAAAGACAGCCAAGACTATTTATGGTAAAAGCTCTTGACAACCGATTTCCAGATTCCTGAACAATGCCAATTTGTCCCACTCTCCACCCTGTATGCTCCCTAATTTGCTGAACCACAGACGCTATTGGCATGCTAACTTGGAAACACCACTTCTAACTGTACATTTGGTAGATTGAATGTATCTATTGTTCAGGTAGGTATGTGAGCTTTCCTCTGAGTTGCATACTCGGTTGTTTGAACCATTTAACAGTTTCTTTCCCATACTAAAGTTTGATTGGATCTGGTGGCTAGTATGTTCATATCAAAATCTATCATTCACATTAGTCCCCAATTAACTCCTAGATGGAGTTGGCAGAGGGAACCAAATTGACATCATTTATTGTAGCCACAATTTGGAGAAGGAATAATTTTTTAATGTCCCTGTGTACATGTTGTATTATTATTTTTTTGACCAAATACATGTATTTTGTATTCTGCATATCAATAAACTAAAAAGTTGGTTTGACATGTCTTTTATTGTAATTTAAATTGTATTCAATATCGTTCTTGAAACCTTGATCTAAGTATTACAACTGACTCTACATGATTAAGGATTGAGATATAAATTCTCAAATTCAAGCCTCTTTGATGCATTTTTTTTTTGGAAACCCTAAATTTTCATAAAAGGGCCAGGAAAGCCTCTTTGATGCAAATGTTGTACTGATCATTCCATTGGATTCCTAAACTGTGCTGCTCCAAAATCAACTGATCTTCAAGAAACAGAGCACTTCCCAAGTTTTCTGTCTAATTTGACCTTCCTCCAGTCCAACCATCATATCTCACTCATTTGGAAAGATTTTCACAATCTGCAAAGTCCTTTGAAACCTAGACATCCCTAGATTTTGAAGAATATTTGTCTCCCATGTTACTTCCTTCTGAGGAAAAGCAGTTTTCGATGTGAAGTTTGGTTCCATAAGTTTTTTTTTTTTCTTAACTGTCTCCAATTTTCACTGTTCATTCTCCTTCCCTCGTAGAAACTCAAAAACCACTTGGCCAAGTGACCTTTTTGCTATTAAAAACTTCATAAGTTTGGGGTGCAGTCGCTATTTCTAATCAATCATTTAAGTTTAATTGATGAATGAAGCTGTTGGGATATTGCTGCTACTACTGTAGATATATTATTGCTGGTACTAGTTAGTATACCATATAATCACAACTAATTGTGCAGTTTATTACTACGTGGTAATAGAGCAGTTTGACTTATGGCTGTTTAATTATACATTTTAAAAAGAATAATTATTGGTTCATGACATACTCGTTTTACTCATATATTAAGATGTTCAGTTGTTCTGCTGAATGGTTTCTCTTGGTATAGAGCAGCAGTCGAGTCTTCTGTGTGGCTAATAAGCGATCTTGAATGGGATTATAGACACTGTCATTTGTTAGTGTGAGTCATTGTTCCCTATTAGGAATAGACTACAAGGGAATATATTGTTGTAACTACTTACCTTGTATATGTTGTGTAGTACAGTAGTACACAATAGTTGTAGTACGATTGTAATATGTTTATATACACCACAGAATTGGTGTAATAGATTATCAGAAAATTCATTCTCTGAATCTTGTGATATTTGACTTGGTATCAGAGACAAAGTCCTCCGAGAGGACTTTGTCTCTTTAGTTGTCCAATTTTTCCTCAATCCGAGGAGTTGATACAAACCAAACCCCTAGGGTTGTTTTTGTCGTTCTCTGCCTTTAATCCGAGCCTGGTCTTCGTCTCTTTTTGAGGGACCGACCTCTGTCAAACCATCTCTTCATCACTCGTCCAGACCACATTCGCTACTCAGCTGCCCAGATCGACTTCGCGTCCGAAGACGCCGTCGTTTCCTAGATCGACCAACCAGCCAGCGAACCTCTCCAGATCTCCAGTTTCCGGCGCTGCTTCCGTTAGTTTGGTCCTAACGCTGGTCGCTCCGTCCATACCAGTTTGCGGCGTCACCCAGTTCACGCCACTCGACCCGTCCCATGTTTCCGTCGCCCGGATCACCAACTGGTCGTCCTAGCCGATTGCTTCTGTCCGCCTCACATCCGAGAACGACCCAGTCCGGTCGTCTATTCGATCCTTCAGTCTCCGGCTTCCTCTATTCGATCCTTCAGTCTCCAGCTTCCTTCAGTTCCCCTTGATTACCAGCAACAGTACAGCCCGTAACAGGTTCCAAAAAAAAAAAAAAATAAATAAATCTGCACGTTTAATTTTTTTTTTTTTTGGAATCTTATGTCCCTTTCATTCCGCTGCATACTTTGTGATTGTGTGATTTTCCTGCTGTCTTATTGAAATGGGTGGAGATGATAGTGAAGCACAGAGTTCTAAGATGAATGAGGTCCAAAAGATTGAGGTCTCTGTTCGAAGTTCAGATGGTGGTTCTTTTGGTGGTCCAAAACTCAATGGTACCAATTTCCGAACATGGAAGAAGCTTATGTCTGTCCATCTTCGTGGCATACACAAGATGGGGCATGTGAATGGAACAATCAAAACTCCTAGTTAGGAAGATGTGGATGCCTATGCTAAGTGGGAGGATGATGATGGATCTGTGATGGCTCTCCTGTTCAAAGCCATGACTGAAGATGTTTTACAGTTGGTAGAAGAGTGTGAAACTGCTGAAACAATATGGAAGACATTGGGGGATCTGTATACCAATGAGTATGATTTTATACAGGTTCATGAATTGATGTGTAAAGCTGCTAGTATGCAACAAAATGGGCAACCCTTCACCAAGCTGAAGAATGTATGGGCTGAAATTGATCAGAAGCGTCCTTGCAAGATCAAGAATCAGGAAGATCTGGTGTGGTACCAGAAGGAGAAGGAGCTAGAACGGGTTCATGTATTCCTGAGAGGGCTTGATGAGAAGCATAGCAGTGCCAAGGGAGAATTGCTCAGAATGACAGACCCTCCTAGTTTGAACACAGCTTTTACATACATCCGCAAGGATGAGTCTCAGCAGGAAAGTGTCAAACATGCACAGGTTGAAGTATCTAGCCTAGCCATTCAGGCCAAGTCACCTGCACCTTTCCTTCAGCAACAGAGTTCAGCCCCACTTCATCAGCAAGGTTTCCCACAAGGCTTCACTAACCGTCCTCGTCCTCAATGTTCTTATTGCAATGATCTTGGGCATGTTCGGGAGACTTGTTGGAAGTTGAACCCACACCTTAAACCTAAAAAGCAAGGTTATCGCCCTAAGGGGAAAGCAGCTGCAGTTCACTTGGTCCAAGAACCGGATTTCTATGGAGAGGCTGGCTAAGATCATCATACAGCAGGTGGAGCTACCTCTACAGCCTCTATAGCTAGTCGAGGTAAAATTGGTATGGCTTTAAAGGTTTCTAACTTTGTTGGTTCTGATACATGGATTATTGATTCTGGTGCCTCCGATCATATGACTTATGACAAATCATATTTTATTGAATTGTCTTCCCCATCAGTGTCCTATGTGACCAATGCCAATGGTGAGGCTTTTCCTGTGTTAGGGTCAGGGTCCGTGCATATTACTCCCACTTTAGAACTTCATAATGTGTTATATGTACCTGACTTATCTCATCACTTGATATCTGTTCCACAATTGAACACTAAGTCTAAATGCTCTGTAACTTTTTATCCTATGTATGTGATTTTTCAGGATCTTCTCACCAGGGAGATAGTCGGTCGGGGGTATCTGAGGGGCAGGTTGTTCCATCTGGATCAGACATACGTAGGAGAGGAACCAGGAGCACAATCCCGAGCCGCTTTGACTTCGACTTCTGATAAGCTAAGTGAGATTTGGTTGTGGCATCGCCGTTTAGGGCACCCATCTTTTAGTCATATGAAGAAAACCATGCCTACTCTGTTTATTAGTGTGGATGAGTCAGTTTTACATTGTGAAACATGTGTTTTGGCCAAGAGTCATCGTGCTACTTATTCTCCTAGTATTTCTAATAAAAGTGTTATTCCTTTTGAGTTGATTCATTCTGATGTTTGAGGACCTTCTCGAAAGCCTACTGTATCGGGTATGCGATATTTTGTGTTGTTTATTGATGTTTGTACGAGATTGTCATGGGTTGCTCTTCTTAAAACCAAAGATGAAGTCTTCCCCGCTTTTCAAACCTTTCGTAATCTTGTTTAAACACAATATCATAGCACCATTAAAATCCTTCGTTCTGACAATGGGGGGGGAGTATGTTAATCATGTGTTCCAAGAGTTTTTTCAAAACCATGGGATTGTTCACCAAACCACATGTCCACAAACACCAGAGTGTCATGGGTTGCTCTTCTTAAAACCAAAGATGAAGTCTTCCCTGCTTTTCAAACCTTTCGTAATCTTGTTCAGACACAATATCATAGCACCATTAAAGTCCTTCGTTCTGACAATGGGGGGGAGTATGTTGATCATGTGTTCCAAGAGTTTTTTCAAAACCATGGGATTGTTCACCAAACCACGTGTCCACAAACACCAGAACAGAATGGAGTGTCCGAACAGAAAAACCGTCATTTACTTGATATGGCTCGTGCCCTTCTTTTTAGTGATCATATGCCTAAGTATCTTTGGGGCGATGCTATACATGCTTCCTCTCATCTTATCAATCGTCTTACATCTAGTGTCCTTCAGGGAAAAATTCCGTTTGAGGTTCTCGCCTCTCATGTCTCCTTACCATCCTTTCACAATCTTCCAGCTCGTGTTTTTGGTTGTGTTGCCTTTGTCCATGTACCACAAAATCAGAGGTCTAAGTTGGATGCCCGGGCCCTTAAGTGTGTGTTTGTTGGCTACGGAGGTCATCAGAAGGGGTACAAGTGTTATCATCCACCCACCAGAAAGTATTATGTCACTATGGATGTTACTTTCTTTGAAGACATGAGTTATTTCTCCTCTTCAGATACAGCTCTTCAGGGGGAGAATTCATATTTTGAAGAGCCATATCATGGAGAGGGGGAGGAATTAGAGGGAGAAGGACAAGCCACACAACCATGAGGTATTTTGACGGATCCGGTTGAAACTATTAGCTCGCCGCCTCCAACAGCAGAAGCACCAGTTCCCATAGTCCCAAATGAGGTTGAAGACACAACTGCCCCTCCTGCCATCGCTTCTACCCCTGACCCACAGCTTCCTGGTACTGAAGATCATCCATTTGAGGCATGTCCATCCACTAATACTAGTAGTAGTGAGTCTAATGTTGAGCAATATGTGTTACCACATAGGACCACTCGAGGTCAATCAGCCAAAAGATATGAACCTACCCTTACTGCTAAATCAACATATCCAA
>BDJD01004821.1:12384-28063 GCA_002564525.1 Rosa multiflora | reverse complement strand
GGCCGAGTATAGAGGCATGGCTCACGGAGTGTGTGAATTGTTGTGGCTGAGAAATCTGTTACGTGATCTGGGTTTCATACTAAAAAATTCCATGTAGTTGTATTGTGATAACAAGGCAGCTATTGACATATCACAGAATCCAGTACAGCATGAAAATACTAAGCATATGGAGGTTGATAATCACTTTATAAAGGAGAAACTAGATGCCAAAATCATTCCTTTTGTTCCAACTGAAGAGCAACTTGCAGATGTACTTACTAAAGGAGTTTCCAGGAAGGCATTTTATGACTCACTAAGCAAGTTGGGCATGGTTGATTTATAAGCACCAACTTGAGGGGGAGTGTTAGTGTGAGTCATCGTTCCCTATTAGGAATAGACTACAAGGGAATATATTGTTGTAACTACTTACCTTGTATATGTTGTGTAGTACAGTAGTACACAATAGTTGTAGTACGATTGTAATATGTTTATATACACCACAGAATGGGTGTAATAGATTATCAGAAAATTCATTCTCTGAATCTTGTGATATTTGACTTCATTAAAGTCAGGCAAGGCCGTTGCTCAGGCAAGCATTGGATTAGGGCACTTTGATAGCCTTGTCGACGTGAGGCTGCAGAATGACTACATCTCCAATGAAATGGCTTGTATGGCTGCTTATGCTGCTGCTTGCATCTGTCATTCTGCTTAACGTTGGGCACGAATGAACTAGGTTATCTTACAAAGTTCTGAAGTAAGTTGAGCTCACCCAATAGGTCCATCGATCTTATTTATATCCTCCTTAAATTCAAAATATTCAATTGTCCTAATGTGACTATGGAATACATCGCTAGCCTCAAAAGTGGATATTTATGTTTTTGCTCATTGAGATTCCAACTTTCTTTACTGTATATTGCGAAGTGTTCCTGGCTTTAACTTTGTAAGGTTGTTCAGGAGTTGGGGTGTATCGGCCGTATCGGCTTTGGATGTCTCCTCATTCTACCTGATTAGCTTGCATTTTACATCGATAGTATCATCCACTCTGGTTTAAGGGCAGGTTTTCTTGGTTTTTCATTTGAACAAACACACACACACATATTAGAACTTAGGCATAGCCATGAAATAAAAGCTTCCTTTAGAAGAACGTGCAAATGGTAGTTAAGATGTGTTGTTACTGTATTCATGAGGTATTTTATAAACAAGGGTTGAAGAGAAGATCATTGCTACGGGACATATGCATGTAGATTCTGTTTGGTAGAACTGTCCTAGTGTACTTGTATGGTTAAAAATTGTCGACATTCCTAAGATGTTTAATCATTTCCAATCTGACTTTGCAAATGCTGATTCCATTTTCAAACCGACTAAAAGCAGGTAGTTCAAGTTTTGGAAGGAGATCATTTCCAATCTCATGATTTCATTTCCACTCTTTCTCTAGAGGAATTACATGAAAGGTTCATACCAGGTTGAAGTATGGTCTACGTACATCTCCTATGGAAGCATGGAATACGTACAACACTCATGAATACAAGGACGACATGAAGAAGTTTCAGAAACTAGCACTAGAAAGCCAAGAGCAAGAGCAGGTCTTCGCGTATAGGAGTAGGGTGAGTTGTGTTCAAGAGTGAGAATAGCTAATGGGTTAGAGTGATCTCTTCTAGGTTGAGATAAGTTGTACAAGTGGTATCTGTTTGGATACAAATGGCTCTTGTTGCACATAAACTTGAGCTGTGTAATCTTGTGCTTATGTAATTTTCTCATTAGTGAAGATGAAAAGTCTCCAAAGATATAGGCATAAAGTTGGCTGGACATTCCACAAGTAGAAGTTCCAGACACGTCTACATAACATTAGATTTTGATCGTCTGTCTACTTTTTCTCATCATTGGGTAGTATTAAATCTACAAATCTCTTCAAATCACTTTTTGACCAAAGAAAACTTCAAATCACCTGTGGTGTGGGATTACTTTTTCTCTGAGACATGTTGGCTATAAATTAGCCATTGGGGATGGATGCTCTTTCTTTGAGTCTCGTTAAATCTTGTTTTCCTCTTGGCATGGTTATTTCTTCTTTCATCTCTACTAGTAGTACTTATGTGACCGGTGTTTAATTTTCCAACAAGTAGTACTTACTACATTACCACACATTGATCCGATAATCCATCAGAACTTTTCTTCCTAGTCAGGCGTGACATGTCAACTCTTTCACTGATAGAAACTTATTTTTCACATATCGGATACATATAAATCAGATTGAATTCTCAAAGTTCTTTACTCAGCCATGAATGCATAACAATCAAAGATAACCATGATACACACTAAGTTTAAAACTATTCTTTTTGTAAGAACATACAAGACACGCAAGTCATGAATCACATAGACAGTTCATTATGAGCCATGGAAAGTCTTATTGCTAACTAAACCAATTCAAGTGGATACACCATCTATCATTAGCCTAGGTTTGTTTAACTCTCACTAGTGTTCATAATGATTACTACTTATGATTTAAGAATAACAGAACTATTATGTGAAATACACAAAAACATCTTATGTTGGCCACCATAAAACGCTAACATATAAAAGATATAAATAAAACCATTAAACAAATCATTCATGAATCAGAAGCAAACAAATAAAGAGAAACATCAATGTGAATTATACATATCCGGGGATTTGAATTCGTCCCTAACTAAAAGAGAGTTAGTTCCACATGAAACTAAGTGTCGCCGGTTTTAATTCCGGTTGGCAACATATTAGGAAAGTTGCACTAGTTGTACTAATGCTTCGATTTCGAGTTATCTTTCCGTTATGTCACCACAATATCAAAGCAAATGGAGTAGTCAGTAGAGCACTCTTTGCTAGTTGGTGCCTGTTAGAATACATAGATTTTTTGGAGATTCCTGATATTATCTTGGGACGTTCTCTCAATGCTTATTGTACTCTAGGGTTCAGGCTTTATGTCCCCCCCCCCCCCCTTGTATTCGATAGTTTCATTAATTAAGGAGTAAGGGCAGCCGCACCGGCCCTTCTTCAAAAAAAAAAAAAAAGTAGATAGTTATATCAATCACAAAAGAAATTTAAATTAGAAAAAAACATAAACGAATAAAGGAAAGAGTTGGTGAGGCAACTTAAGAGATTCTCTTGAACGCAAAGAATCGCTGGGATGATGGTACGATGCAAAGGCTTATTTTCTGAACTTTTTGAACTCAGAATGTGAAGAAATTTAAGAGATAAATGTTGTGAAGCGGATGCCCAAATTCTAATGTCTTCTCCCTCCTTTTATATTGGTTTTCATCCTACAAATATTTTCTCAACTCTAATTAGGTTTCGATTCGAGAGAAGCTTCGGCCTACAAGTGTCACGTAGCCCAATATGTCGTCATGTGGAGAGTGTGGGCTTTTCATGCCTTTTGGACACGTAGAAAAGCCAAAAAATAAAAAGGGACATTTAAAAATTCTGTTATCGGGAATCGAACTCGGGTCTCCTAGGTGAAAGCCAAATATCCTAACTGCTAGACGACAACGGATGTTATTGCTAATGTTACTCCACATTATACCAAATAAAGATTTAACGCTCATCAGCCACCAAAAGGAAACTTTAATTTGAAATAGGCCATTCATGGAAAGTGGCCAATCCCCAATTGTATATAATTATGTAAAAACTCGGAAAATTAATTTGCATTCCATAAATATAGATACAATTTATAGAAAATTATATTAAATGTTATCTCATTCTATTCGTGAATTTATGCATAATGATTTTTTGAGAATATTCTTATTAATTTCTTTGATTCCGATGAGGCTTTCTTGAATTCTTCTAATGATAAATCATGCCTCGTTGGATCTTCTATAAATGAGTCACATTTGACCTTTGGTCGAAACTCACACTCTCCCATTTTCTTTTATATCCTCTCTTTCTACCTTTCTCAAGTTCTTATCAAAGAGGGTGATATACTCAATCACACTTACTATGGAGGATTTGAGTTCTATATGGATGACTTGTGAAGAGGTGCATCATTCCTATCATTTCTTGTTTAAAGTGACGTATTTGTTAAGCTTTTTTTGCAATGGTTATTGCTTGGCTTTCAATTGGATCAAAACTCCATCATTTTATTATACTTCAATCGTGTATTTTATGATGTTTTGTAGTAGTAATTATATTCAGTTTGTTTAAGGAAAACTGAATTGGGAGAGAATTGAGTTGTACTTTCATTGATAATAGGGGTCACTTTATATAGAGGATTACAAACATAGAGATAGAGTTGTACATGGAAACATAATCGTACATTGATTGGATATCTCATAAGGTTCTCCGGGAATATCTCTAATATAAACCCTATTTCAACTAGAGCAAGTAACCTCTAGTTTGGGCCAGACACATATTCTAGATTTACTTGAACACTCCCCCTTGTGTCGCCCAAACGTGGTGCTTCTCTCGTTGCCTCATTAAAAACCTTGCCGAGTAACAAAAACCTAGTGGGACAAAAATAACCTCGGTCGAAAGGGAAAAAGAGCACAACGCACCCTTCACGTTTCGAGACCATACATGTAGACACCTCCCCCTAATGTCTACATCTCCCCCTGACGACTATGGTCATTGGAGTTCTGATAAATTCCACAAACGATGCTACCAACATGTTTCTCGAAAGTGGAATTTAGGCAATAACTTAGTGAGCAAGTCTGCCATATTGTCCTCAGATCGAACCTAGCTCACTTTGATCTTGAGGAGAGTTTGTTGTTGCTGATTATACTTGGTGTGGTCGCTTTTGATGTAGCCTTGCTTCAAAACAAGCAGCATTATCCTATATGCTCGTAGGCTCATCTGTGGTAAACTTCAAACCATAATTGTTCGAACATGCGTAACTATGGATCCAATCCATATACATTCACGAATCACTTCGTGAAGAGCAATAATCTCTTCATTGTTCGAAGATATAGCGACTAGGGTATGTTCTGTAGACCTCCAAAATATCACGGTCTTTACCCATGGTGAACATTTAACCAGTTTGGGAATGACCTTTGTATGATTCAGAGAGATACCCAATATCAACAAAACCTTCCAAAATACATGTTGTTTTGGGATGGGGATAGAGGACGCAGGCCAGTGTTGGCGGCGTTCCTGGTGTGTGATGGGTCCTAATCCAGCATCTCTCTGTAGGGATAGAATAAGCCCATATCAATCGTACATCTCAAGTACTGAAAGATATCTTTTACACAAATCCTAATGGTGTCGCGTTGGCGCAAAGCTATATCTTAGCTAACAAGCTTACTGCAAATGAGATGTCTGGTTTTGTGCATTTAGCTAAGTACAATAATGCGCCTATTGTACTAAGTAAGGCACTTCTGCCTCTAGCACATCCTCGTCATAATCCTTTCGACGAAGAGGATCCTTTTCAGGATCAAGACTACGGACGATCATAAGGGTGCTTGAAGGCTTGACCTTGTCAAAATGTCTAAGCATCTATCGACACAATGCTCAAGTTCCAAACTGAGACATAATTGTGTTCTCCCATAATCCTTCATCTCAAACTCGGATTTCAAATGTTCAGTGGTTTTCCTTAACTCTTTAAGGGCTTCCAATGAAGTTCATGTCCAACATGAACCGCGATAGAATCCGAAACTTGTTATAGAAACGCGTGGGCATATCCCTTCTCAATCAATTAGTCACTTTAGTGAGCGTTTCAATCTTATTGTAAACTCACTCTGTGGTCTAGAGCCACTTGACTTGGGTAGATGAAGTTCACCAAGAACCTTCATGTATATTCTGTATCTAGATCCCCATAGAGATACGTAGTGACCACATTTGTAAGCTGCATGATCAGTTATTCGGAAACTACCAAACTGACAAGGTAGTGGAGTGTAATGACATCAATTACGAGAGAATATGTCTCATCGTAGTCGATTCCAGGGCGTTTTGTGAGAAGCCTTGAGCCATAAGGCAAGATTGCCATCTCTTTTTCTCATCACGCTTTCCAACGAAGACCCATTAGTCAATAGGTTTTATGTTAGGAGGTGTTGGCATCATTGGCTCAAAAACCTTCCTCTTCGTTAGAGATCCAACTTAACCTGGATCGCATCTTTCCATTTAGGCCAAATCTCTCTACGTTGGCATTCATTCATCAACAGAGCGTTGTTCGATATCATCTGACTCAACAAACTCATGAGCAACGAAATGCGCAACTACATCATCAATTATGATGGAGTTTCTATCCCACGTCTCATGTACACTAGTGTAATTTTCATAGAGCTCTATATTTTCAGGAATATGTTCTGACATTGAGGCGTCCCCCAATGATAACCATAACCCGGAAGATACTCATGAGACGGATTTTGAGTCTTGATGATCAAAGGATTGGGTTGTGCCAAAGTATCCTTCGAACTCACTGGCCTCCTACACATCCTAGCTGAGGCCATGGCCTGTAACGCCAGAGTGCCAGTCTCTTTGGCGTTGGCGCCATGCCTACCTCCGTGTAGGGTGGCGCTACGTCCTCTCATAAGGACGTACTTCCTTGCAGGCATATTTGCAATAGATGTGTGATCTCGTCACTTTAGTAGGGATCGAGATGAGACATAGTGGGGACAGACCACGACAATTCCTGTCATTCCTGTTGAACATCTGTGTTCTTATCTCCCCCTAACGACGGGAAGACTGTCTCATCAAAGTGACATCCGCAAATCCAGAGATAAGGAGATCGCCTAGCAAGGGCATGAAGTGGCGGACGATGGTTGGAGTCTCAAATCCAACGTAGTTGCCCATTCGTCTATGATGACCCATCATAAAGCGCTGTGGCGGCGCAATTGGCACATAAATGGCACACTCAAATATGCGTAAGTATGATACTTGTACCTAGTCACTAGCTGTAACGCAGAGATAGATTGAGTGGCGGTGGGTGGTAGACGAATTAGCATCACCCCAAGCGGATATAAGGAAATTAGGGCGCATTACCAATGTCCGGACTACCATCGTAGTCATTTCCGCGAGACCAATTGGGTGTGTTTATGGGAATATAATGTCCAACATTAGTCCCAATGCAATAACCATCGAAAGTCTTCGATGTAGACTCTCTAGCATTGTCAAGTCCAATTGACGGAAGAGGATGATCCGGGGAGTGAGCCCGTTGTCATATGATATGTGCTAGAAGTGTAGCATAAGCAGCATTTATAGGTGGACAATGGCACAACACGTGACTAGCGTGTTTGCGTATCAACCAATATCATGAGATAATTAAACATTCGCAAGTTGGTTGAATCAGTCCAAAGAATCCCCATGGATTCTATGTAAGAACATAATGAGTATTTTCATATCCTTTGCATAGGATGGTCTCAGTCCTAATGTCCCTAAGAAATGGGCTTTGTAAAACGAGCGAGAGGCTTTAGAAGCAACCAATAAGAATTTTGGTTGGGCCTGAGCGTCTGAAACGCTATTTGAAGCAAGTTGGTGATTGCAGCATCACCTAAGGCGCCATTACCAGGATGGACGCCATCCATGGCATCATGGATAGAGACTGCGCTAGCCCTAGGCTGGTGGTGGACGGAGGTTGTGCCCTAGGCAGCTGCGTCGGTCACACTTAGTCCAGAAATCAACTTTTGATGCATGCTTCGTTTCGCTCGAAAGAAATGATGTCCACGTGGAGTCTTGAGTAGATGGATCATCATATCATGACGAGAATGATCTATCCTGTCGTGACAAAACCAATATGTGTCTAAATCCAAGAGATCTTCTCTCATAACTTTATTGGATTTTATAGCTCGAATAGTGACATAGAGTCCACTAGAGAGACATATAAAATTCTCTAAGATGTACCTTTGTTCGCAATCATTAGAGGTATTGCAAAGGAACTCATTTCCGTTCTCTACATGCGTTTTTGCATGGAATCTGTTGGCTATTCATAGGTGCGATTGGCCCTAGGAGTGTAGAGAGTTTCTGTGACAGTAATTAAGGTGCCATTTGGCAAGTGGAACTTGGGCTATTCCATGTCCTTGAATTAATACTGATGGCCCAGCCATCGTAGTCACAAAAGTCATATGCTCAGAATCAAAATGGAGTCATAAAGAACTCGAAATTTTATTCATAAGCCAACAGAGTTACATCATTGTCTCTTTGACCAAAGAAAATCTAATCCAAAATGCTAGCTAATGCAAAACAATGGTAGTCGTCTAACTTCTTTCGGTAATTCCAAAATAAATGTGACCAGGTGAGTAGAGAGATGTCGGTGGAGCAAGGCTCGCTTAAGTACCACTAATCTCAGAACCTTCCTAGACATCACACTTATTTTGCGTGAGCCTACTTTGAAGAAAGACTTAAACCATTGACATTTACTACAAAGTATATGGCAATTGCCTATTACGTACATCTCTTGGAAAAATAAAGACTTAAACAAAATTGGTGATCTATTGATCCCAGCCAGATTTGTAGTCTTCAACCCTTCACTCTAGATCATCTTCTTGATCTTCTTGTTCCATATAGTGAGCTTCTCTTGCTTCACAATATGCTTTGTAGGCGTTGACAATTTCTTCACGAGCTCTACAAATGTGTGCCCAGTGATCAGACACTCCACATCGAGAACATACATCTCTTCGCTCAGACTCCATTGATTGAGGCACTTTGAAAGCGTCATTTAGATGGCTATTAGTATTGGTGGCGCCACCAACATGGAGGCGTTACCTCCCTCTCTCTTTCCACGTTGACCTCTTCGGTTCTGTGTTCGCCAACTTTGGCAGTGACCTTCCCAAGTAGAGCGATTATATGGACCAGAATGTCCAGAAGTATCCCTAATTAGGGTGTCGCTCTTGGCACCCTCTCTTAGGGGCGCGACTATAATTGGATTCCGAAATAAGCTCTATTTCTACGGATCTCGAATTATAGTTCTTGACAAGGACGTTGTCATGCTTTTCAGTGACATTCATAGCTCCAATAAGCTCATGAAACCTTGTGACCTGTCTTACAGTAACATCGATTCAATAGTTCTTAGCAATCATCAATGCAGAGACGGGGAAGGTAGAGAGAGTCTTCTCAATCAACATCGCATTTGTGATCTCTTTATCACAGAATTCCATTAAGGATTTAATGTGAAGTGCTTCCGAGTTGTAGTCAAGAACTGACTTGAAATCACAGAAGCGGAGGCTATGCCATCTCACTTCTAGGTTAGGAAGCAAGGAGTCACGGACGTTGCCAAATCTTTCTTCGAGTGAGACCCACAGCCTTCTGGGATCTTCTTCATTCATACACTCGTACTGGAGCGAATCATCCATATGACGAGCCATTAGGATGATGGCTTTCGCCTTATTTGCCTCTAAGGCTGCTCTATTTGCTTCCAAAGCTTGAGCTTGCTCAACAGTTAGCACGTCCTGGCTAGGCTCGAGAATTGTATCCAGAATTTCATCTGCCTTGAGATATTGGCTGACATCACGAACCCACCTGTGATATTCAGAGCCAGTTGTTCCAATGGAGCAAAGTCCAATTTGTTCAGGTTACTCATCCTAAAAGAGAACAAGACATTAGGGTTAGTTTCGGAGCGTAAAAGGCTACCATGAAAACATATAAAATTTCTGAACGTAATCGCTTCAAAGAAATTAGGAATTTCTTAGCGTAATCGCATCCAAGAAATTCAATTCCAAGAGCTATTGGATTAGATCAAAACAATGACGTAAGTGGTTGATCATAAATTCTCTACAAACTCTGAGTTTGGAGATCTCAACAAGCACCAAGCTTGGAGTGAGCACGAACCCCCCACAGTTTGGCTTAATTAGGTCTCCCCTATGAAGAAGAAAGGGGGCTAGAAGAAGGAATTTTGCAAGTCCCCGAGAAAAAAGAAAAGAAAGAAATACCTCGAAATAGGTCTCAGAAAATTTGGCCGAAAAGTGACCTGAAAAGTCGTCTGTGGTGGTTGAGCGACGGTTAACTGGCGTTGATCGTGGACTGACGTGGTAGTGGGGTCCGAGTGATGACGTGGCGGAGGGTCCCTGATGCTGACGTGGCAGTGGGTCCCTGTGCTGACGAGGCTGTGGGCCTGCATCAGTGGGCCTCTGCCTTGGGCTTCTGGGCTTCTTTTCCTTTCCCTCTTTTTTTCTTTCTTTCTTTTCTTTCTTCTGCAGGTTTTTGGCAGGCCGGTTCACCTATTTCCGGACCTGTTTTTGGAATTTTGCTTCAGGTTCTGGAATCTTTGGGTTGAGGCGCTACTGGTGGAAACATTTGGTAGCAATCGAAGATCTGGAAGGTGGTCAACCCTTGCTGGGATCCCTCTTATTTCTTCTTGGAAGGCTGGTTCGATACTTCCGGTGGCCGGTTCTTGTGTTCCGCCGCCGGTTCTGGAATCCTGGGATTGAGGGCTTTAATATATGCGGTGGTGGTGGCTAGGGTTTGAAGGCTACGAATTTAAGATTTCAGGGTTAGGGCTTCGTGCTGATAAGGTGTTTAAGGAAAACTGAATTGGGAGAGAATTGAGTTGTACTTTCATTGATTATATGGGTCTTTTTATATAGAGGATTACAAACATAGAGATAGAGTTGTACATGGAAACATAATCGTACATTGATTGGATATCTCCTAAGATTCTCTGAGAATATCTCTAATATAAACCATATTTGAGCTAGAGCAAGTAACCTCTAGTTTGGGCCAGACACATATTCTAGATTTACTTGAACACAATTCAGTATATTTCAAAATTGAAATTGTGTATTGTATATTACCCGTTGTTTTTCCCATTTTCGACCATTTACCTATTTTGAATTCACAGAGCATAGAAGATTTTGAGCACCATCCTTGAACTAGAATCAATGAAGACTTTAGCAGCTGAGAGTCAACAAAATGCGAACAAGATACTCAGTCTTTTACAGGTTGCATATAAAGAAAGATATGAAACCAGAAAAGAGTTGCGGCAAATTTTAAACAAGATGAACCCTAATTCTGCTCCAATCGAACAGTTTCCTAATGTTGTCCCACCCATTTTCATACCCCCAAAAGCAAACTCAGGCATATCTGAGTTGAACGGCCTATTTGAAACATGCATCAATCCCCAATCATATGACTCTTCTCTTGTTGATTCCTTATTTGATGCACTTTCTTCACCAGATTTCTCAAATATCAACGATTCTAGCCACACGAGTTTTTTGAACCAGCCTTTAATAGAAGAACATATCGGGACTACTAATAATTTTCCCACTGCTGTAGTGGCCTCTTTTGGTTTGGATGCTAAAATTGATTATATTGCTAAAGGCAAGAGTCTGCCTCAAAAAGGGAAGTTGTTGCAGGCTCTGATGGAAGCCAGTCCATTGCTTAAGACGCTTCTTGTCACCGGGCCTCCTCTGCCCCAGTGGCGGAATCCTTCTACTATACAGACCCTAGAAATCCCACTCATATCACTCGAAGGTTGCGAGGCAATTCTTGCAAGTTTTAATGAGAAACCAGTGACAAAGGCATGTTCTTCTAACCATCTGAATTCCATATCCTGTCCTGGATTTTCTCAAATATGTTCAGCTACCATGTGGAATTTCAACAATGTTCCTCCTGTGATATCATGCAAAAGTTCGAGGCCGCTAAATTCGAGTTCATATTTTGATCAACAAATCCCTGCTGCCAAGCAACGTAGGCTTCAATGAATTTAGTGGCAACTGATCAGGACCTCATTATTGCTGGTGTAAATAGGATACTTTTGTTTTTTGGGTATTTTTTTGTACTTCTGTTTAAGAATTCAACAAAATTTGAATCAAATTTTCTTTGATTTAATTGTTCCATCATAGTTCGTTCATTCTGATAGAAAAATTCTATTTAACAATGGATGTACATACATGATAAACAAAAGAAGGAATTCCCTAGCAGTTACCATATCCAAAGTCTAAAGTTAGTTGAAATCAATCCAGTTCGATATTGGAATTGTGACACATGTAGGTGGGGGAAGTTAAATTAGAATGACAAAAGGATAAGATAAAACTTAGGATTAAATTCAGTTTACTCCCCTGAGGTTTTTGGGGGTAATTTCACGTTAGTCCCTGTCATCTCAATTTAATCAGTTCACTCCCTGAGCTTGTCAATTTTCCTCAACCGTGTCCAATTTATCAGATTTCGTCTAAATTGAAAGTTAAATCTAACTATGGGGCCCACTTTCAGGGCTAAAATGGCCATTTCAGAACAAAAAAGACAAAAAAAAAAAAACATTCTTTCTTCTTCCTCCAATCCCCAAAACTTTCTCAACAGTCAATCTCACAAAACGCAATCCCAAAACCCACCTCATACAAGTTTCAATTGGGAAAATTGAAGCCAACACTGGGCAATAGCTATGGCCTTTCATCCCCAACCTTTCCTTCTTCCCAACATCTCCATGTTGATCACATCCATCTTGAACCTATAACTAAATTTTTGACAGATTCAAGCACCCATCAGTGCCTTCTTCAACTCCTCCTCACTCACATCTCCCTCCTGCGACTTCTTCTCATTATTGCTGGAGCCCCAATTCCCACTACTCTCCATTCCACGGTACATCCCCGAATTCAAACTCCATCCGGCGATTTCTTGCCGGAGAACCTCCATAGCTTTTCTCAGCAACCCATTCTCCCTCTGTAAAGCCTCCAACTTCAAATATAGAAAAGAATCAATCCAGAAACATGAAATCCAAGACATCAATTATACTAAAACCCAGCCTCGTAAAGCAACAAGCTTTCTAACCCATAACATATTCACCGAAGACATTTTCAAGCCCCATATCCCAAAACAACAAAAACCCACTTCCAACTCAGATATGAAACTCTAAAAATCAAAATTGAAACCCGACGAGATCGACTCCTCCCCCGCCACGCCTCTCTGGTAGTAATGATGGTCCTTTTCGCTGAGATTGGTGACCTAGACGAGCTCGTTCAACCGTTGTGGGTACTTCTTCTTCTACATGACCTTCGCCAGCTGCTGCTACTCGCCGCTCTTCTCCAGGGGAACAATTGCGCAGGACTTCAGGTCCGAAACGATGCCATTCTCGTCGCCTCATCCACCGTCGCAATTCTGAATCCCCTTCACTAACGCGGTGTGGAAGAGCTCTGAAATGCAGTGGAACTTATAGTAGAAGTTGTCGGGCGCGGTGGCGACTATCGAGGTCTAGGGGAGAGGTGTAGTTTAGGAGTTGGGGCTGTTAGGGAGTTGGGTCATCGTAAGGTTCGGCCTTGGGTTCCATTTTGGGGACCTTGAGGGTTATTGTGGCAGTGGCTAGGGTTGAATTGGGGGCGGATTGAGGGTAGTCATTAAGGTCAAGAATTGGGAGGAGAGAGCCCATGGTCAAAGAAGCGGATGGGGGAGTTGTAGACGACAGAGCCGGCGAAGGAGGTAGGAACGGGGAAGTCGCTGGTGAGGCCAACGATGCAGCTGTCGATGTGGGAGTTGCGCGAGGAAGGCGTGGTTGTGGAAGTTGAAGATGAGGTTCTCGGCATGGCGGCGGAGAGAGAGAGAGTTTTGGGATTGGATTTTGTGAGGTTGATCGTTGAGAAAGATTTGAGGATTGGAGGAAGAAGAAATAATTTTTTATTTTTGCCTTTTTTGTTCTGAAATGACCATTTTAGCCCTGAAAGTGGGCCTCATAGTCGGATTTAACTTTTGATTTAGACGGAATTTGAAAAATTGGACACGGTTGAGGAAAATTGACAAGCTCAGGGGGTAAACTGATTAAATTGAGAGGACAGAGACTAATATGAAATTACCCCAAATCTCAGGGGGGTAAACTGAATTTAATCCTAAAACTTATAATTAACCAAACATGCATGCATTTACAATTTGGAATCAATGGTGAAAACTTAAGAGGTAATTCTGTTGTAAACAAACAGCATGAAAGGTATTACCAGTTTGTGGCTATGTATAGTTTGGTTAATGGGGCATCTCTTCACGATTGATTTGCTTTTGTTAATTTCTTCACTTGATTATACAGCAGTACTAATGATCCAGCTGCTTTCGACCTTTTAACCTTCGTCTGGAAAACTTTATATGAATTGGTGAAAGTATCTAATGAAATTTTCTAATTGATTCTTCAACTTGATAACTTATTTCAACCATCCACATCGCGCTATTTCTGCCTATTAAATGGTCTCTAGCACAAAAAAGAGTAGCAATCGATATCCCACCAAATCAAATTAGACAATATATGAAGCACCAAATTTCGCTATTATGGTAAACTACTAAAATCAAATGAAAAGAACTAGAAAGAAGAAAATGAAAAGAGTGGATGCAAAACTCAATTTTAAACCAACAATTATTACAGACGGTTCAGTTTTCAATTTTTATTCGGTTTAGTTGCTAAAATTTGAGGGAAAAAAATTTTGAGGCGGTTTACAGACCAATCAGCATTTAATATCATCATTGTAATTGATTTTTCCGTTGTAATTCTCTCCCTATATAAATGGGCTATGAAATTAAATGAGTAGACCAATTCCAATCTCATTTTACTTTTACACGTTATCAGCACGCTCAGAGCAAATAGCTAAGAGAAACAAAACCCTAGAGAAAAAAAACTTTTTCTTTGCAGCCACCCTAAACAAAAAAATAAAATAAAATAAAAATTTCTGGCATTTTCCCACCCGGGCGCTACTGCCCCACCCCCTCGCCTAGCCTACGCAACACAGCCGCGTGCATCCCCACACCTGCAGACACTCTCCGTCCAGACTGGGTACCGCCTCCGCCTTGCACCACCGTCCCCGCCTGTGCAGATCCCACCAGCCACAACCCGGTCTCACCTCATCGGCGGCGCCTAGCCCACCCACCTCCACCCATCGCTGCTGCCTCCCACCTGCAGATCCCAGCAGCACGCCTTTGATCTCGTCGCTGCAGTGCGCTCTCTCCGGCTTCGGCCCCAATCACCGACGCGCCCTCGTCCAAACCGATCTCCATCTTCCTCTGCCGTGTGTCCCTCTCCCAGCCAAGCACAGAAGAATCCCAACAGCGTCTTCGACCTACTACGTCCGGCTCCAACCCAGAAGAAGGACAGAAAGCTAGAACGAATAAGACGCGAGGAAGAAGAAGAAAAAAAAGAAAAAAAAAAAAAGAGAAAACAAAAATAAAGAAAGAAAAGAAGAAAAAAAAAAAAAAGGCCCAAAAAAAAAAAAAAAAAAAACTTGGCCCAAAGTGCAAACCTGGCCTAGACCGGAAAAAAAAAAAAACAAAAGCAGGCCTCACTAGTGACGCAGCGGCCCACTGCTGAAAAAAAACATCGCTACGCACGCATGCATCAACACGCGTGTGCGCTAGGATCGTTTTATTTTCTCGAAACCAAGTATGTTTTTTTTTATTATAAAATTTTGGCTGCCTTATTTATATTCCATTTTTCATATATTTTCTTATATGTGTATATATATTCATGGAACCTAAAGCATGAGCATTTTATATTTTCTATTTTTAAGCATGCTTTATACTTTATTGTTTATGCTTTTATTATATTTTGTTATTGAGCATGTTTAGTTAGATAATTTTGTTCATTTGAAGCATGCCTTGTTATTTATGTTTTATATAATTAACTTTAAACATGATTATATATTTTATTGTTTATGGTTTATTATGAAATTTTGAACATGTTTTTATTTTATTTTCGCTTATATAAATTATGCCTACGCATGCTTTGTATTATGCTATTGTTTACATTTTGTTTTATGCATGATATATTCTTGCTATTATTATGTGTAGTATATAATTTGTTGTATATTTGTGAAATTTGAGCATGCCATGTAGTTTATTTTTATATATG
>BDJD01004819.1:207552-227458 GCA_002564525.1 Rosa multiflora | reverse complement strand
TTTTTATTTAATAAGAAGCATTCTTTTAGTAAGAAATATATAAACAACAGCACAGGTGATAAGATGTCCATCGAATGTGCTTGCTATATGTTCTAGTTTACATCTCAAAATAGCAGCAAATAACAAAAAAAATAAAACTCAGAATATCTAAACCAAAGCAGCAATCTAATTCTACAGATTCGTGTGGACTGAACTATGGTTGAATTCTGAGGAAGCCGATGCCCATCAAGATCCCCAGAATTGAACCCTTTCCCACAAAAACATCCAGCTGCTGCCCCCTTATATTATCAAAATTGCTCTTATTCTCTTCATCCAAATGTCCCACAATGCAGCTATTGCAGTGATCTGCCCAGCATTAGCCCATCTTTTTATCCCTCCCTAAAACTTGTACCAATCACGCAACAATGTCACACAATCTACTGGATTGTGCCAACTAAGCTTAGACTCCTAAACCTCATTCCAGAGAGGTAATTCGACTGGACATTATAAAAAAAAACTGGTACAGACGGTCAGATAGTCAAATCCATCTATGCACATTACCAAAAAAATGAGGAAAAAGACAAACAGTTCATCTTCTCCTCTTAACGATGTCCCCGATATTTACCTCTCCATGAGCAATGACACACGTCTCAACCTCACTTAGGAGGAACTCTAGCCTCCAACTTTACAGAAGAGAAAGGACTAACAATTTTAACTCAATGGAGCTTACGTTTATCATGAGTCTTATAGCAAATTTCAAAAATTTCGAAAATTGCAGTCCTCAATGATTCATGAACATAACAGGTCTACTAAGGTCTGAACTATTTCAGCACAGATGATACGATAACGATGGAATTAACGATCAAAAAGTATATGAGGTACCTTGATATGCAACTTGATTGAGTGAGAAAGGTCGTGAGAGCTGTATCATTTTGGAGATCATGACAGTGGGCAACGTGACGGCGCCCAATAATATACCTGAGGAAGCACCGGGCCTGAAACATTGAAATTTTTCAATGAGGAACCCTAGAAATTCAATGTTGAAGAGAATGAACAAAAATTGGGGAGGACCTGGTGTTGAATTGGGAGAGGAGAGTGGTGGAGGAGTCGGCAAGGACGTCGAGGACGAGAGCGGAGATTGCGAGGAGGGAGAGAGCGAGGCCGTGGGGGAGGAGAGAGAGCGGGAGAGAGAAGATGACGCGGCCGACGAACAGCGCCACGACGGCTCTCTCTCCGTTCAGCAACGAAGCCATGGCCGCCGCCGGCGATTTCGATTCTTTCGGAGACGACGTCGTAGAGGCGGCGGTGGCGGTGTTTTTCGCGGGAATTGGAGTCGTGTGGCGTGCGTGGAACGTCTGCCCCGCCCAACGCAGAATATGCTGTTGGGTATGGGTGTGCCGTTGGGACTCTCGTAATCTGGGGGCCAAAACAACGCGCTACATTTCACCAAACTACTATTTTTTTTGGGTCAGCTTCGCCAACTGCGTGACTTTCCTTTTCAGTCTCGAGACTTGATCAAACTTTCTTTGGTCTCTATGTCAAAGGCTTACGAGTTACGACCGTGTGGAATGGTCGTTGACTCGTTTCTTGAAGCCATCTTTTTCAAAATGGGTTTTTTTTTCTTTTGATGACTTTCAAAATGGGTTTTGCATCTAATGAGAATCACTTAAATGAGTACTTCATGAAGATTTTGTAATCAACAGTTTGAGAGACCTACTTTTATTATTACATTACCCCAAAATCAACCGCTAGATATTTATGTATGCATGAATAGATTATTTCTGAAAATTTTCTTTTAAATTGCTAATTGTTAAGATACAGAACTATATCAAATCAATGGACGAACTAAATTTGTCAAATCTGAACCGTTCATGTTCACAAATGATAAATCACAATTATGAATACCTTAACCATTTTCAATTTGGTCAAAAAAAATGTAAAAATGATCTATACATGAATATCTAAACATCTAACGATGGATTTGCATAAATATGATCGAAAAGTGAGTCTCACAAGAAAGTCTTCATGTAGTCCTTATTTTAGTGATCCTCATTAGAAGCTCTCTCTTATATTTGATCAGTCTCAAAAGGATTGATTATATTAATATGATTCTAAATTTGGGTTAGAATATTTTAAGGATGACCACTCCATGATGATAATATGAGCATTGAGTAGTTTAAGCTCAAAACAAAAACACTTCACCTTGTAGGTAATCGATCTACTTGACTTCACACGCCTACAGCACAATAAATCAAGCATTTCTATAAAGACTCCTAAATGAGCTTTCGTTAGCATATACAACAGTACAAAAGCAAGAACCAATATACTAGAACAAAAAAGGCACACATAATGCATAGATCAAGCTGAAACCCACTAAAACCCACAAGAAAATGTAGGACTTACTATAAAAGGCATAAATAAAAAGCAGTAGCCCAAGGCTCTATGGGAATAGCCCATCCCAGGTCCAGTCTCCACCCTCCCCTGCAAATTAGTCACACAAACATCGCGGTTGCGACCCCCTACCGCCACCAATCTAGGAATGTCGCCTACGATGCACAATCTCGACTACTTGTGAATCTCAAACTTGGGTATACCAAGCACTCAAGCATACCCAAACTAGAATAGTGCCACCCTGTACACCAAAACGTCATCTGAACCACCTGATGCCGACGTTGCCGCTTGGTATCAACTTGGACTGAGATCCAAACTCATCACAATTCACCATACACTCCCATGAACCTGTATCCACGACCTCTAGTGCTTTAGAACAGTTTGAAAACCCGACTTCAACAATCCCCTGCCATTCCTCCAAGTGTAACACTCCCAAAGAGGCACAAACCAAATGCTAAAAACAATCACCCGTTCAGCAGCATCAACCGCGCAACATCAACAAAGTCGAAGGCCAACACTGATTTTAGGACACTGCCAGATGAGGAAAACCTCGCAAAACTGAAGGTTGGTCTAGGGCGCGTGCGGTGCATTCTTTACTACCAGAGTATCAGAAAGAAGACTCGTATTTTTTCAGCACTTCTTTGGTGTATGACTTTTACTTCTCTCTCCTTATCCAAAAATAAAATTAAAATTACAAAATTACTCAACGGTCTACTTTTTTCTCCCTTATTTTTTCCCATCACTTTACAAACTATCTGAATTTTTCCAATAAGGATGTTTTTTATGAACCTTTTTTCGGTAAAGACAAAATATTGATGGAATAATCAATAAAATTCATGTTTATTGGATCTTCTTGATCAAGTTATATGGGGAAATACTTCCTCTAGGCTGTTTTCTGCCAAATCTGCCTTCCGAATTCTCTGTGATGAGCAAGGATTTCATAATTACTATTGGTTGAAAAATTGGTCTCTCCCTATCCTTTCCAAGCTCAAGATCTTTCTATGGTCCTTTGTTTCAAGTAAGCTTTTAACTAATGAACAACGGTTTAAACGACTGCTCACCCCTAATCCTTCTTGTTAGGTCTGCACAAGTGCTTAAGAAACTATGTAACATCTTTTCCGTGACTGCCCCATGGCTAAACAGGTTTGGCAATCCTTTGATATCCCTGCTAACATGCTAGCGACTTTCAATTTAAATTGGGAGGATTGGATATTTGCCAACTTATTACAAAAAAGGGTACCATATGAACAACCTGAGCTGGAATATCTTTTTCATTTTCTGTTGCTAGTTCATCTGGAAATGGAGATGCAAGAATGTGTTTGATGTTGGTTTTCATTATCCTTATAACCCCCCTGATGTTATAGATAGCTATGTCACTGATTTGTCTAAAGCTACTGCCAAGGCTAATGTTAATTTGGCTAGAAATGTTGAAATGCTCTCTTGGCTTCAACCTGCTGCTGGTAATCATAAGCTCAACGTTAATGGCTCAAGAGTCAGCTCGGGTGCTATTGGTGCAGGTGGTGTTATAAGGGATGACTCGGGGTGTAAGACCCCATAAATTCGTTATTAATTTCTAATGGTTTTCGGAAATTAATAAAGTGTTCGTTTGAGCTATTTCGTAGTTCGAGGGTGGAGCGGAAAGTATTTCGAACAATTATTCGTTGGAGCTTTGATTCAAGGGTTGACTTTTTATACGTTTAGATTATGTGAAAACTTCCTCCATGAAAGTCGTAGAGTGCGTCCATACGAGTTCGTGCATAGGTGGAACGCGAAAATCAGAGTTCGTATGAAGAAGTTATCGCATTCGGAAAAAGTTTTCATTTTTGTTAAAAGGATGAAATTTTCATAAAATTGCAGAAAAGCCCAGGTTTCCATTTTGGGAAACCCGAGCTCTCTTCTCTCTCCTCTTGGTCGGAAATTGCCCGATTCCTTCCACTGGCGATTTCTTCCTCCTCCGACCACCTTTGGACATGAAATTCTTGGGGTAGCCTCGCCTCGACCTTGCGCAGCTGCCAGTGGCAGCCATGCACCACGACACGGCCTGTAGCGACGGATTTGGGTCCAAAATAGAGTCAACGTCGATATCTCTAGTTTCCGGCTACCAATCTTCTAGATTCTTGGCTTATTGAACTCGCTTTGAGCTGCTGAACAAGCTTTACGAAGGATCAGGCCGAGTGGTGGACGTTTTCACGTTCGTCGGAGCTGTCATCGATTTCTGCAAATTTTCCGGCCAAACCGAAACTTGCGAGGTAATTTCTGACCTCTTCCCGTTGTTTTCTGACCTCGAGATAGTTATGAAAGTTGTTCACCATTTTGAGACAAAGTGGTGCAGCATGGTTTCACCGTCATCCACGGTGGTTGTCAGCGGCTATTTCTGACAGCTTCTGGGCACCTCTGGGGCAGTTTCTGCTCCTCATGGTGATCTACTCGTTGATACGAGCATGTCGATATATAGTTTGTAATTTTTGGAAATCGTATGAGCAAGTTATGAATTTTCAATGTTTTAGGGTTTTAGTTTGATCGATGTTCGATCCGTGAGGATTTGGCCGTCCGATTGACTTGTAATTTTGATGGATCGATCGTACAAGTATTCCAGAGACCTTGGGTGGTCTAGGATGAAGTTTTTGCCTCGATTGGCTTTACTTTTGGATTGTTGGATTGATTCGGGAGTTTCGGAATTAAATGGTTTTTGTTAATTCGTGTGCTAAATCGAGGTTGTACTTGCTTTAGGTGATTGACAGTATGTCCAGTAATTTATCTTGGCTGTTAGACAAGACGGAGTAGGATTTAGAGGTGAGTAGATCTCACGGTGTTTCGATTGATAAATTAGTTATGTTTTAATTTAGTAAATTAAATTGCTAGCATCTAAAATAATATTTATCGAAATAAATTATTTGTTTTAAAATATATGAACTTGATCGACAACGGTTCATGGGTAAGCTAAAACAATGTTTTGATATAAAATGATTTTCGAGAAGTATAATTTGTAAAACTATAGTTGGTATTAGTGGCATCCCTAAGTGGATGACTACGTATATATATATATATATATATATATATATTGTGACAAATATATATCTTGGTGGAATTGGGCTTGTTATTCACTTTTGTGTGCGATGTGATGTGAGGAAAATAAATGGAGTTTTGAAAGAAAAGTGGTTTTTGTCAGTTTGAGCGTTGATTGAAATGTGTACGATTTTGATGTTGGTTTTGAGATGAGAACATATTGGTTTCGCTATTGTTTTGGAGGTTGATGGAGATGTGGAAACAATATCTATGTGGTGACCTGTGTGGTGATCTGCGTGATGATTTTGTGTAAATGATGTGAGTTGTTGTGAGATGATTTATTTGAAGTTGATGGGTGATCATCGACTTTGGTGTTGATGGGTGATCATCGACTCTAGTGTGAGTTGTTGACCTGTGTGGTGACCTGTGTGGTGACCTGTATGGTGATTGGCATTATTAATGGATGTTTATAGTATCAGTGATTCTATTTATTTCTATTATTGAATTATAGAAATAAGTTATATGAATTAAATTAAATTAAACTCTATGCAGGAATTAAATTAAACTCTATGAATTTAATTTATTTCTATTATTGTTCGTTTTCTTGGTAATCTCCTGAACTAAGTTATATGAATTATATGCAAGTATTACTGTTTTCTGAACTTTGATTGGTTTTAATGTAATCTCCTGAACTAAATTATATGCAGGGATTACTATGAATTCCATTGTTTGTTTTAATGTGATTCCTGAACTAAATTATATGCAAGGATTACCGCTTTTTGAATTGTTTGTTTTAATGTAAATTCCTAAACTAAACTCTATGCAGGGATTTATATGATTTCTATTGTTTATTTTTAATGTGATCTCCTGAACTAAGTTTCTACGCATGGATTACTAATTTTACTTAATTCAATTGTAAGTGCGATTGTGATTTGAGATTTGTAGTGATTTGTGAAATGAGTCATGAGGTCATCATTTTGACAAATGCTTTATGTTGAGAGGAAATGAGTGTGATCTCGTAGTTGTGTCGTTGAGACAAATGAAGGATGATCTGGTAGATTGTTATGTTTAAAATGTTACTAGAGTTTAATTGTAAAATTGATGTGGTGCGAAATTAGATGCATGAGTCGAGAGTCAAAGCATGTGGGTTTTAATTTTGTTGTGATAATTGCATATTGATTTTGTTAGGTTGAGATCTCCTGAACTAAACTATATGCAGGGATTAGGAATTGTTATGATTTGAATTGTGTGATTTTAGGTGATCTCCTGAACTAATTCTCTATGCAGGGATTACTAATTTTTACCAGTGTGATTGTATGTTTGGTTGTGTTTTATGGAGTTAAATGTTGTTGCTTTAATTTATCTCACGAGTTAAGAAATTATAAGCATGCGTGACGTGAGTCATTTTAATTGAGTTTACTCATACTAGCTTAAAAAGCTTACTGGGTTTGTTGTTTGCAATCCCGGTGCACTATTCCATGGTGTAGGGGTTATTGTGCAGGTTAGTGTATTCATCATCGAAGTTGAGGTTTTGTTGCTGTCGTAGCTTGGACGTAGTAGGGTATTTTGGTTCTAGTCTTCAGCTGTGTAGTGAGTGTGGAGGGTGCGTTTACTTATTGAATTGTTATTCAGTTTAATTTGTAAACACTTGGTGATGTGATTTTTGACTTTAGAGAACGAGTCGGTGTTGACATTGTGAGTTCAGTTTGTTTGTTGCTTAGTCTAAATGAAAAATTTTATGTTTATTCTTCTTGTGTTTGTTGAGTTTCCCATTTCGGATTTGAATTTACTTATTCAAAATTTGAGGCGTGACACAGGGTCCTGGTGTGGTGGATTTATGGTCAATGTTGGTGCTGGGGAGGTTTTACAAGCTGAATCTTGGGGTCTTTTTCATAGCCTGCAGCTGGCCTTGAGTTTAAGGATCACTAAATTGGAAGTTGAGTCTGATTCCTCTGTGTTTATCAATCTTAACCACAGTGACAATATTGATCTTCACCCCTTGGGGACCTTGATCATGAACTGCAAAAGTCTGATGCAAGAGTTTGAGTTCATTCAGATTAAGCACATTCATCGTGAGCGTAATCTGGTTGCAGACATTATGGCTAAGAACAGTATCCTTCATGCTAAAGGAATCTGCATTTTGCATGACCCTACTGCCTTGATTACTGAATATTTGTTGGACGATATTGTTGGGGCTCCTAGAGCTAGAGGTTTTATATATGGCTAGCTGTGCTGGCTAGTTGTTTCTCTTTTGTTTTCTTTCTGGGCTGATGGCCCCATATGTACCAAAAAAAAAAATTCATGTTTATTTAGGGTTAATGAATTTTTTATTAGTTTTTTTTTACTGAGAGTCAAGAGAAATGATAGAAAATGTCAAAATGACCTTGTCAATATAGTAAGAAATTCTAAATGACCCTACCTTTTTACCCACAAGACCACCATAATGTAAGAAATATCAATATTTATAAAATTGCCACAATAATTTTAATTTTTATTATCTACTAAAATGTCACTGCATTCAAACAGCTATTTCCATTAACTGAAAAACTATTACTAACTAAACATAAAAATATGAGCTTTTGACCATTTACCCAATTAAGGCCTAACAAATGCCAACTTTTTTTTTTTTGGTCAAAGATATTCATTGAAAACAGGGCAAACAGCCCAGCCATACAACAACAGAAAGCCAAAAGGCTAAACTGAAGAGAAACAAAGCTCTCGTAGTCAAAGCCACAGGAGGCAAGACAAGAGGAACTACGGACAGACGCAACAAAGAAAAACAAGCCTAAAGAAAAGCAAGAACACAAATTAAAGGAAGACATCAGAAGCTTCAGCCGCAACAAATCCAGCACCACCAACGTCCACCATGGCCGTCGTAGCTGAATTCGTGCATGAAACTCCAAAATTGCAGCTTGTAAGGAGACCCCTACACCAAAGCCCGATCAAAATAACCGTGAAAATGGAAAAACAGAAGAAAAAAGAGGATCTAAACACAGATATATCATCTTCCCCACAATACAAATTTGCACCATAACATGAGATTTGCAGCCACAACTTAGAGAACAAATCTAGGCAAACGAAACCCAGATCAGAATATAGAACATAGAAGTAGGTGGTGCATGCACCCGAGCCAAAGCTCTACCTATCTTACGATTGAGACGCGAGAAATCGCGTTTGAGAGAAGCCACTGCAAGACCCAAGCCATGGTACCGATTTGAAATGGAATAGAAGAAATCCAGGTAACAAGATCTGGAGATGAGAGATGGTGGGTAAAAGAAAGTGATGGGTGGTGAGGAATGGGTTAGAGCAAATTTGGGGCTAAAGTTCAAAAAGAAAATTGGGGCAAGATGGAAGGAGAAGGGAGGGAGACTGAAGGTGAAAAAAAGAGAAGAAACAAGAGGCAGAAGCCCCAGGTCTGAGACATAGCTCAGGGAAACTGAGACATAGCTCAGGGAAGCACCCATAGAGGGTGAGCAGTGCCACCGACTCTCAAGGGCACGGAGTGGGTTTCAGAGAGAGAGAAATATCTACAGTACCGGCTTCTTTCTCTCTTTGTATTTAACAAATGCCAACTTACTCCACTAAAATATATGTATGCTCACTCACCCACTTTAAAGCTAAAATGACAATTTTAAATTAAGCACAATCAATAATTTACCATATATGCCACTGTCTATCTATCTCTCTCTCTCTCTCTCTCTCCCTAGCCTTTCTTTGTTCTCTTTCCTCTCTCTCAACAACCGCATCGCCGACGTCGGTCTTTGGAACCTCTACCTCCTCATCAGTCTCGAGAACCGCATCAAATATACCGTCGTCGAGGTCCTCAATGACGACTAGAGCCTCTTGAGATCGGGATCTGTTGCCTTGATACGATTTCGGAATCGCTGCACAACTGCTAGAGTCTCGGCACCTACGTCAGCTGCAACGACGTCGTTTGGTGCTGTGACGTCGGGCTTGGTTCACCAGCGAGCCCACATTAGTCAATTTTCTGGTGAGATTATTGTATCGGAGGTCCAAATTGCATATCAAAATTGCAAAGTTCCGTTGCCGAGCTCTGTCAGGTTCTCGGACTCAGGCTTCTCTGCTTTTGATATGAAACTCTTGGTTCTAATAGATATTGATGAATCGTAGGGCCTTCGCGGCAACGATCCACGAGGAGGACTCTGACAATATCAATAGAAGCATTATTAACCCATCTCAGGAAGTCAATGTCATAACAAGTGGCATTTTGGAGTGTATAATATCGATCAGATCAGAAGAATTTGCAGAAAAAATGTCATGGAATGGAAAGGAAGGAGTTTAGTTAGGATTTGAGCTGACAGAGAAAAGTTGCAAAGCGAGAAAAAAACATGGCAGTGTTTATTCTGTGCTAGCTTGGGTATTGCACGTTTAGAGCAAGGGTTCGTGATTGAAAATACATATGGGAAGGATTTTATATAGATGGAATCTTTTCTTCTTTTTGATGTATGGCTGGTTGATCTTTTTGCCTTTGATCTTAGTTAGACGCCAATTTGGGATTGGCATATTTGGTATAATTCTTTTATACTCTAGCATGAAGCTCAAGGGTCTGCTTATGTAAGCTTACATTTGCTTGTAACTCTTAAATAGATTTGCTTATGTAAGCTTATGAAGCTCAATAATCTATTGCTTATGTAAGATTATTTGCCCCTCAATAATCTATTGCTTATGTAAGCTTACATTTGCTTGTAACTCTCATTAAGAGTTACATTTGCTTGTAACCCAAATTTTAGGATGTAACCCAAATTTCCTTCATGAAAGTCGTAGAGCGCATCGATACGAGTCCGTACATATGCAGAACGCGAAAATCAGAGTTTGTATGAAGAAGTTATAGAGTTCGGGAAAAATTTTCATTTTTGATAAAAGGACGAAAATTTTCTAAAATTGCAAAAAAGCCCAGATTTCCCAAAAAGGAAACCCGAGCTCTCTTCTCTCTCCTCCGATCGAAAATCGCCAATTTCCTTCCACCGGCCATATCTTCCTCCTCCGGCCACCTTTAGACGAGTTACCACAGGCGCTGGCGTCGCCTTTTCCTCCTCTACCTCCTCGTGGTAACATCTTATCCCCTCTCGGCATCTACGTGGAGATGCACGGCGGACCCTATCCTAACCCAGTTTTGGGTCAACGTCATTTCTCCCTCCTCCGGCCACCATAGCTCAAGCCACTTGGCTTTTGGAGTCACCCGTCTATGCTGGTCATGCCTATCCTCCCATGCTTTTCGAATTTGGCACCGGGAAGGATGTGGTTTTTGCTATGGTTACTTCCAGGTATAAGAAGATTGTTGGTTTCTGCAGGGTCTGTAGCTTATTGGAGCATCGGGCTTCCGGCTGCACAGGGCAGCTAGATATGTCCGGAACTGTTACTAAGGCTGGGGCTCAGCGTCAGGCTGGGGCTCAGCGTCAGGCTGGGCAGTTAGAGATGGGTGGTTCTAACCCTAGGTCGAACCCGCTTCCTGCTTTTGGTGTTGTTGGGTCAGGTTCAACATTAGGGTCGTTGTCTCAGGCTACTGTTAGGTTACTTATAAGCGGTCGTCACTGTTTCAGCTGTCTCAAGAGGGGTATGATCCAGCTAAACCACAACATATCTTGGTCTGTAACTATCACTATCAGTCTCACTTATCTATAAAACAGACAAAGGTCAGAGGGAAGACCGGGTGTGCCAGCCTTCAACGCTCCGAATCTCCGATGCCTAAGTAAACAGTTACCTCTTTGGGTTGTTGGAGATGACCTTAATGTAGTAGATATGTGATAGCCTGGTTCCATTTCTTTCGGTGTGGGATGATCAGGATTCCTGATATCCCCCAGAGGGGTATCAGGATCCTCAGTTGGGAGCTTTCCTTTCTTTTGTATTGGCGATACGAGTCTTGTGCTTCTGATACTTGTGCCTAGGAGGTATATGCATACCAACAAGTCCCCCAAGTCCTCGGTCAAGAGTTCTCTCGGGTGGGGAGTTTGTCTTTGGTAAAAGTTTTGGAAGTGCAAGGCGAGTTCATGCCACGTGGCTTGCGTACAACCATTACCCCCAGTCCCCCAAGTCCCCACTTAAGAAGAGTCTTGGCTGGGGTAAGGAGATCATTCTCGCAATCATCATTATGTCGTTATCCCGAATTTGTGGTAGGGTTTCATGCGTCTTTTGGCGCATACGCTATGCCCTTGGGACAAGTCTGCTGTTGTTATTCGTTTTTCGTGTGCAGAAAGTTCGGTGTAATGGAGTCTGTAACATGTAATAATGGCGTAGTGGTAAGGAGTCGAGGCGACGGCGTATGACCTCTGCAACGCTTAGAGATGTCGGACACGTGGTGAGATCTGGTGTCGTCGTCCTTGCACATCCAACTATCCTTGTACTCTCGAGGTCCCTATATATCGACAGAGGAGGGAGATGGGGGCGATTACTGTTCCCCTGTGTTTGTTGGAGATTGAGATAAGAGGTGAGAAAAGTTAGGGCCTTTAGTGTTCAGAAAGCTTGAATCTCTTTGGTAGTGGTCGGAATTCCGTTTTATCGGCATCGTTGTCTCTGTTTTCTGGTTCGAGTAGTGAACAGGTACGTTGTCTCTTGACTTTCCCGGGTTTCTGTCTGAGAACATTTGTGTGGTAGTGTGGGTTTTGTCGAGGAGTCGTTTGCCAAAGGTGAGATTTGCTGGCAGGCTTTGGGTCGTTGTGGGTTCGGTTAGGCTTTGGGAAAGGTGAATTTTGAGTTTAGTTGGATTTGTTGTTGCGGTTCCGAAATAGGCTATTAAGTTTTGAATTTTCATGGGGCCGGTCTTGGAAGGCGATAGACTGGGGACGATTGACTGACTTTGGGTATCGCTTGCGGTATGGCACGGGAGCATCGTGGTCACAGTAGGCGAGAGGGTTCTTCTCGTGTAGGTGGTGAAGGTGTTTCTCGTGTTGGTGTCAGTGCTTCTCGTGGAGTTGTCGAGGGTGATCCTCACAGGGGTGCCGTGGGCACCCCGAGGTGGTGGAGAGGGTGCTTCCCGAGGAGGTAGCGAGGGTGCTTCTGGCGGATGTGGCGAGGGTTATTCCCTAGGAGGTGGTGAGGGCTCTTCTCATGGGGTCCTGAGTAGGGTCGAGCATGTTGCGGGCCCCGAGGTTGCCTAGGTGGAGAATGTCCAAGTGTTGGAGATCCCTCACTCGCCAGGTGGGCGGCTGCTCCTTGGCGAGATGCCCATAGATAAGCCTGGTATGAGTATGACCGTGGAGCAGATTAGCGATATGAGGTCGACTTGGGGTATTCCGGGCAATGTATTGTTACGCCCCTTGAGGGATGGTGAAAGTTTTAGCCACCCCGAGGCGGGGTGGGCCTACTTTTAAGAGTATCAGCTCAAGTGTGGGTTGACATTCCTGATACCGGAGGAGCTGCAGTATCTGATGTTGTGTCTAAACATATCCTTAGGGCAGTTCTCGCCAAACGCACTAAAGCAATTAATGGGAGTATTGTTGTTGTGGAAGCTCAGCAGACAACTATGTCCCAGCATTAGCGAGTTTAACTCCATGTTCAAGATGCAGTATTTGACGAAGACTAGAGATAGTGGGTGTGTTAATTTTAGGGCACGCGGCCATGCGATTATCGAGACATTTCCTCAAACATTTTTGCTTACTGGAGGGGCAAGCCTTGCCTGGTTGGAGGCAGCTGGCAGAACCCGGACATGGTGCATTGGGTTCCCACTCGCTTCCAGCCTATCTGTGAGTATCGTGATTGCATATATGGTAAATTTTCTTTTGCCATTGGTGTGCTAACATCATGTCTTTGTATCGTAGTGAGGCGGGAGGCTATCCTGACTACGCTAGAGCAAAAGCACGTGGCGAGGGTGTTGGGTGCGTTCCCCAAGGGGAAGAGGGGGTTCTATCGCCTATGTAGGCTTCCGATATACGAGAGGTTTGAGCTGAGGAGGTGTCCAGGTGAGGGGTTGTTTTGCATTGTTCATAATGTTCGATTATTCATTCATTTGTGATCTCGCTAACGTTGTGCATTTCTTTTGCAACGGATATGCCAAAAAGGCCGCTAGCAAGAGCGACGCTCCATATGCTGAAGTCGATATAGGTGTCATCATCGAGGAATTGCTGCGAGAGTCGGAGACGGCGAGGCGATGTGATGTTGAGCTCCTTGATAAGGAAGTGCATGTGACTGGTCATTGGGTGAACATGCTGTTGTCCGACGAGATGCACCTGAGGTTTCTCGACACCGTGTTGGAGTATCTCAACCAACGAGCCTAGGAGGAGGCGAGCTTGGTTCTTTCTGCACCTGGTCAACCCACCGATAAGGTAGAACAACAGGTGAAGCCTTCCTAAGCGGCTCTTTTGGTGATTCCTTCTCCACTCCAGCCATCGATGGAGAAACCTGTGGTTCATGGGACTAAGAGAACAACTAAGGGCAAGGAATTGGTGACAAATAGCAAGAAAGTTAGAGCAGTGGTTCCAGTTCCTTTTACTGAACATGCATGTGAGTATTGGTTTTGTTCTAGAGTTAGCTTTACCTCACCATGCTGGTATCTTGATTGTCTGCCCTCCAAAGAAGCGCAAGGTGGGACGTCCTGTAGGTGCAAAAAATAAACCTAGATTGGAGGGATTTATCCTTGGAAGCTTGGGACCGCTTCAAATAAGAAGGTAAAGAAGCGTTAGTTTCATTTTGCTAAAAAAGCTTTGGTAATGGTCGTAATGGAGGAAGACACGGTGTTTGAGGTTGATGTGGAGAAGGATGTTGTTGAGGAGACTTCTCTAAAAGTGACAGTTGAATATGAGAAGGCTACGGTGGTGGAGGAGACCGTCGTGGAGGAGACTACTCCTATGAGTCTAGTAACTATGGAGCTTGGGGATGCCCCTCTGCTTAGGGTGGTCTTGGTTTTCGTCGAATAAATTGGGGTTTTTATTTTTCTTTTCTTGCCCTAACATTATCTAGGTTTGGTTTCTTGGTCCTATTATTATAGTGATTTCATTTGGTTGCTTTTGGTTAATCTGCATGGCTTGATATTGACGTGACCCTCTCGGGAGTAGGTCATGATGTCGTGTAATCATTTATATTAATCACTTATATTTGAATATATGAAAGGCTTGACCTCCTGTTTCTAAAAAAAGTTTTGGATTGCATGTGAATGATCAAATAGAAATAATTTATGGGAGAAAAAATATTTTTGAAAAGAAAATTTTATTTTATTTTATATTTAATAATAATAATAAAAAGCCCTTACAAGTTGTCACTTATTTGTAAATCTATATTATTATAAAGAGAAGAGAGCTTGCTCTCTAAAACAAATTTTTTTTGTACTAATTTAACCTTTATATATTAAAAAACTATGAAATATAATTAATCAATAAGGATAATATGGTAAATTGTACAATAGAAAAAAAAAAAAGCAAATTATCTCTACCTACACTTTTAGTCCATAAATTACCATTAGCAGGCCTGATTTTTTGAATTCCCATGCGATACTATGCAAGGGCCATGCGCAAGGTATTATACCTTGCGGTCAGATTCCTTTCATTTTTGAATTGTTTCTATTGATAAGTAAATTACGAAATTGACTTTGTGGTTTGGATAATGTGAATTAACATTGCGGAATGTCAGTAGCATTATGAAGAAAGAATATTTCTACATTCCATCTTTGTTTTTCTTAAAAACAACTCGTTTATTTAATAATCTCAAAAATTATTTATACATATTACAATATGAAACTTAAACACTATATCATTTATCTCTGGCTTTGCTGCTTTCACATACAAGTTGCTCTGAATTTCACCTCTTCTCATGGTGAGAAAATTTCTCCAGCAAGATTTCCTCATGTGCTTGAGGCTCTCTTTGATTTCCTTTTCAATTTGTAGCACATTGTCTGCGTAAACATTTATGTCCCTTACTTATTGGTTATTTGCAACTTGTTGTATATAATTTAGGATATATATGCTCCACAGTCAAACTACAAAATGATAGAGAAATCAAAGTGAAGGTATTCATTTAGTTAAAGCTACTGATATTCAGTTAGGTAAGTAAAAAAAAACCTTACAGATACATTGCTGCAAGCATATTACATATAGTAGCAAATTAACATTGCGTCCTCTTCTTTTATTGCAACAACCTCCCTATTTGCTATTGCGATTAATCTGTGTATATGACAAATGCAAATATGAGTACTGATCGTTAGTAGTATACTAGCCTTAGTAGCCAACTGACCCTCAGTAACGTACTGACCCCCAGTAGTATACTAGCCTGGGTTCTTCTCTGCTCAGTTCTAGCTTCCGAAAATGGAACATGCAGAAAAAATTTGTCAAAAAAACCCCCAAGTCCTGGCATTGTTCTATCTCTCTCGCTATTACAACAGGCAAACCTAACCAATCCCTAAACCACGACTCCCAAACGCAACAAACTCCACAAATTACAAAAGAAAACAACTCTAGGGCATGCAAATGCCAACCCTAAAGCTCAGATCCAACCAAAACAAATCGGATTCTCTCCTAATCGAAAATATACCTCTTCTTCAAAGTCATTGTCGTTCTCGGTCGGTGCGGCCTCATCATTGGAGCCGTGGGAGTTGTTCACAACGGCATCTTCGTCGTCGTGGTCGTCGGAGCGAGCGACAACCTCTAGCTCTTCCTTGTCCTCTTCTTCATTGATCGACTCCTCCTCCTCGGAATTGGATAGGGCTTCGTCGGAAGAGACCTGGGGCTTCGTTTTGGGGGTCAGTAGCCTCATTAGTTCCTCTTTGCCGCCAGATCCTAGATCTGTTGCCTCGCCGCCGGAGCCTCGATTCGTTGCTTTAAAGCCGAAACCTTGCTTTGTTACTTCGCCGCTGAAATGGAGGTTTTGATTTTAGGGAGAAATAGAGGTTTCGATTTTGGGGAGAAATGGATTTGAGAGAGAGAGAGAGAGAGGGCTGATGTATCGTGATACTAGAGTGGTAATTTTCGTAATTCCATAGAAATTTAACTATCCTTTATGTCTTTAATGCAAATGAACAGTGACTGCATGGGAACCACATCTCTAGCCTTTGCGCACGGGAAAGAAATATGAGAATTTGTAGTTAAAGGTCGTTACCTAAAAAAAATAAATTAAAAAAAGCAGAAAACGTGGTAATTGTATGGAGAGTTTCTCTAGAACTTTAACTTCTCTTCTAGACTACTTTTAACTTCTCTTCACACACATACACATAGTGCTTGGACCTGCTAGTTAATTATAATTCGAAGAAAAAAAAAAAAAAGGAAAAAAGAAGAGGCAGCTTTTCAGCTAAATACTGGCGGGAACTTGGTCTGTTTTGGCTCTCAACACTCTCTCGCTACTCTCTCGCTCCAAAACCCTCCAAACCCTTCGCCATGAGCAACAATGGCAAAACCCGAAAACGGCCGGCACCGCCGCAGCAGCCGTCGCAGGTGAACCCACCACCGCCCAAGCAGCGCGCCGCGTCTCAAGAAGAAGAGGACTTTCTCGACGAGGACGTCTTCCTCGACGAAACCCTACTCGAGACCGAAGACGACCTCATTCTCCGCGACAGTGAGCAGCGCCAATCCCTCGCCTCCCGCCTCACCAGGTGGGCCCGCCCACCTCTCTCCGATGCCTACAAGTCCGCCTCCAAAAGCATCCGTCAGTTTCCCCAATTTTGAACTGCTTAATCTGTATACAATAATAATTTCCAATTTTTCGGTGTTGTTGATCTTGTGATTTGATTATTTTGTTTCGGGTTTCGGTTTTAGTGTTTCAGCAATTGGAGATTGACTATGTGATTGGAGAGAGCAATAGAGAATTGTTGCCTAATTGGTCCGGTCCTGCTGCCATTATCAGAATATTTGGGGTTACAAAGGAAGGTTAGCATCTGCTCGTAATTTCTTTCAATTTCTACTCTTGAAAGCCGAGAAAAGCCGCAATCTTGAATTGATTTTATGCATCACCTTTAGTTTCAGAGATTGCAAAATTATTCGAGGAAGTTATTAGCTTCAACGATGGTTATAATTTTATAACCTGATGAATTTATTTTCTGAGTCTGACAAGTTGTCACATTGTCTTAGGACATAGTGTTTGCTGCCACGTTCATGGATTCGAGCCATATTTCTATATCAACTGCCCTCCAGGGATGGGACATGATGATATTCCTCGGTTTCGTCAGACTCTCGAGGTACTTTGGTTTTTTATTTCTTGAGCATGCTCAGATGTCCTTGTTTTGGTCACTGAGTTGCTATAATTCGTTATGCTTTTTGTGTTTGCTGATGCAATAGGCGAAGATGGGGGAGGCAAATAGGAACAATAAGGCATCAATGTTCATTAGACGTGTTGAAATGGTGTACAAGAGGAATATAATGTATTACCAGCAGCAGGATTCCAATCCCTTTCTAAAAATTGTTGTTTCTTTGCCAACAATGGTGGCCCGCTGCCGGGGTAAAGCTTTATATTCATTACCATTCATAACATGAAGTACTTTACCTGTAGTATACGATCTGCGTTCCTTTAGTTAGGAAAACCTAAAATCAGGGGTGTACATATTGTGGTGGAATGTGACGGACATTGTTATATTATCCTTCTCTTTTTTTTTTTTTGGCAATCGCCAGGCTTGCTTTAAACATGGTTTTTCATTTTTCTGTCAATTTGTTCCAGGAATTCTTGATAAAGGCATACAAATTGATGGTGTTGGTGAGAAGAGCTTCATGACATATGAAAGCAATGTTCTGTTTGCTCTTCGATTCATGATTGATTGCAACATAGTTGGTGGAAATTGGATTGAGGTACCTGCCGGAAAATATAAGACAGCAAAGAGTACATCGTACTGCCAATTAGAGTTCAATTGCCTGTATCCTTACATATATAAGATATTAGATGTGGTTTGGTGAATAATTTTGCAAATGTTATTTGTGCATTGAGCTTTTTCCTACTTGAAAGATTTTTTCTTGACAACCATTTTCTTAGATATTCAGACTTGATCAGCCATGCTCCTGAAGGTGAATTTTCGAAGATGGCTCCATTTCGCATTTTAAGCTTTGACATCGAGTGTGCTGGACGCAAAGGTCATTTTCCTGATGCCAAGCATGATCCTGTCATCCAGGTTCCATACTTTTCATTCTTAGTGAAAACAATTTAGCAACTTGTTTCATGGATTTAAAATAATAATTAATAATAATAGTAGTAGTAGTAGTAATAACAACAACAACACTAATAATACTGATAACAATAATGATTATTATTATTTTTTATGACAAAAAAGTTGTTTCTGTAATGAGTTGCTACTTCTGAAATAACCTCAAATATTCTACAGGTGGCCAACCTAGTTACTTTGCAGGGAGAGAATCAGCCATTTATTCGTAATGTTATGACTCTTAAGTCATGCTCCCCTATAGCTGGTGCTGATGTGATTTCCTTTGATACAGAAAGAGAAGTCTTGCTGGCTTGGAGGGTAATAGTTCTGAATTTACATTTGCTCATTTACTTGATAAGAAAAGGGAAAATACCTTTTACTTTTTATGCGCCTGCCATATTAACAAACTAAAATGGTTCGTTTTTACTCAATATGTTTATGTTACAACTTACAAACATGACTGGCTTCCACCAAAAATAATCTCTAAGTAAATAACATAGCTAGGTTAAATGATAATTGACATGCCGTGATGTTGTTAAGATCTTTGTAATTCTTTTCTTGCCCAAGGTTTGTTTGATTGTGGGAAATAAGAAGGTTTTGTTACAAACTTACAAATATGATTGGCTTCCACTAAATGTAATTTGTAAGTAATTCATTTTGTTGCCAAATGTGGATTTGATTATGAGAAATAAGAAGTTACCCTATCCTCGCTCGTCCGTTCTCTTGCAATGAACGACGATAACTGTTGCTGGTTTACTACTATTCCTGAAATATTGAGCTTGTAGTATGTGGGCCAACCATTAACTTCTATCTTAGCATACTGTTTTGCTTTATCTATTTTTTACATGGTTTTATATGTAAAAGTAATAAATGGACAAAAACCTTTTCACCCTAGTAACAGTAAGGTTGTATGCTGAAAAGGTTTATCAATCTTGATCTAAATTTAAACATTATCAATTGTTCTTATGTATGATTACCTGTGATATTCGTGTAATAAGCAGATTCTTCTTGTAGGACTTAATCCGTGAGGCAGACCCAGATGTCATAATTGGATATAACATCTGTAAATTTGATTTGCCATATCTCATTGAGGTAAGATACACTGAATTTTACTATCCATTTAGAATAACATGGGACAAGACTTAAAAATGAAAATATGCCACTATTTTTGCTTTTGTTTTCCTCATATGAACATGATCATTTTATCAAAGTGGTGACACTACACAGACTTGAGTAAAACATTTTTACTTAATTCTGATAGAGGTATTTAGTTATTTACTTTCTTCTGTGCCACATTTTGCCTATTTGTTGTTTTCTTAGTTTCAAATTGAATGATTGAAATTGCCTTATTATTGTTTTTAGGCTTTGTAACTTGTTTTTCTTTCGTGGACTTCTTGTTCCACATTTTGCATTTTACTGAATTTGTAAATAAACTTCCTGTTTCAGTGTTTTGTCTGAAAAAAAAAA
>BDJD01004819.1:168867-205605 GCA_002564525.1 Rosa multiflora | reverse complement strand
CCCCATGAGGAGGGGTTGTTGGGTTAGATGAGTGAGATAGATTTGTGATGCAGTATCTTACTCTATTTTTGCTTTGTTCTTCTATTTTATTTTTCTTTTATTTTTAATAGGAATGGTGCATCATCATATAATATCGATACTACTTTGATAATTTTGTATTTTGTCTCTTTACTAGGTTATAGGTGCACCACTTGTCCACTGTAGGATAATTTTATATTTGACTGATTTTATTTTAAATGATTTCTTCGTTTATTAGCAAAATAAGTAAATGAATAAATGAGCTTTGTCATTTTGAAGTTCAGTACATATGTGTAGGGGAAATATTATGCCGATTACTTGTACTAGTTTACTACTAGAGTCATTGTTATGACTATTACTTTCTTAAACGGAAACATCAGATATAGATTATGTTTGTTTAAATGCTGTTCCCTCCCACATTTGGTACATTGAGATTTTGGTCAATTATTTCAAGTCAGTGTTACATATGTAGATGTACAATAGTCGAATGATCTCATCAAATCTTCAAATGTGATGAAAATTTTCTGGAGTGCTATAAGCCTATAAGTATATCTAAGTGAAGTTACATTTGGTTACAACTTAAGAAAACGTAATTTTATTGCTTTCTTCTCAGTGCACAAGTCGCAAGTTTCATATTCAAAGTATAAATTATGTGTCTTAACCTGGCACTTACTGTTTCTGATTTGTTCATTCTTTTCTATGCATTTGATCCCTTTTACAGTTCTACTGACTTTGAATGGTATCAGATGTTGTATGAGTTTTCATATTTATATTTCACAAAATCCAGGTTTTGGAAGCAAAGGCAGGATTTTATGAAAAGCCAATTGCAACTTTGGATTTTGCATCCCTGTACCCCTCAATCATGATGGCTTATAATCTATGCTATTGCACCCTGGTAATGCTTCTGATATTTTTTATCCATTTTCTTCTGTATTTTTTGGAGTGGATTTTATTTTCTGACATCAAATAGGCTTGAACTAAAATTAAAATTGTTCTCTTTCTGAAGGTCCGATCTGAAGATGTACGCAAACTCAACCTTCCTCCAGAATGTGTGAACAAAACTCCATCTGGAGAAACATTTGTTAAACCGAATTTGCAAAAGGTGATTGGCTTTTAAAATGTTAATGATTGTGTGTTCTTGTCTTCGAAGATTCCAAGCTCTTGTTTGTTTGTTTTCCTTTTGAGAATAACACATTTCAATGTTTCTTCATCATGATGTGCTTTTAGGGAATTCTTCCTGAAATTCTTGAAGAACTAATAGCTGCTCGGAAGAGAGCAAAAGCGGATTTGAAGGTATGATGCCTCTTCTTATTTTAGGCTGTTGCTAAATATTTTAAAATAAAGAACTTCTGAAGATGATAATCTTTCTTTTATTTTTAGCTTAGACATCTGTATTAACCCTTTCCTGCATGCCACTATATAAATTTTATTTTTAAATCCTAGGAAGCAAAGGATCCACTTGAGAAGGCAGTGCTAGATGGTCGACAATTGGCCTTAAAGGTATACTCCGAACTGTTAAAACTTATTATCATTCTTAAAATAGATTTTTCATGAAAAGTATGTATATATACGTCTGTTCGTCCAGATTAGTGCAAATTCCGTATATGGGTTTACCGGAGCTACAATTGGTCAGTTACCATGTTTGGAGATATCATCAAGTGTCACGAGCTATGGTATATATCTTAAACAAAATGATTGACTGATCATCATATTGCTGAATTGATATTCTTCATTGAACCGTGCCTGATCTTGAGATTTGGTTGTCTTGTAAAGGTCGACAGATGATTGAGCACACAAAAAACCTTGTAAAAGAAAAATTTACTACTCTTGGAGGCTATGAACATAATGCCGAGGTATGTCATCTCACTTTTCTTTTAATAATGGGTGTGCAATCATTTAAAACTGGTTTAACATCTGTTGTTGAACTTTTTTATGTTCTTTGGTGTTGTAAGCATTTCTTATGTTTGACCATTGAGGGTATTTTTGTCTTGGCCATATAAATAATTCTAATTTACATATATTTTCTTGGTCTCACATTGTGTTTAACACTTAAAACCATGTTATAAAGGTTAAATCCTATTTGGAAAGAGGGTTGAAGTAGCTGATACACTTATTCATTTTATTGAGATTTTCATTTTGAATAGTTGGAAGATTTTTGATGTACAGGTGAACAGTGATTTTTACTTTATTCAAATGTGCATATAGTTCATATCTTTACTGAAACATTTATACGAATAAATCAATGAATTTATTTTATTTTAATTTTCTTTTCATATGAAGACAAATTATTTCTTTTGCGTATTACTTGTTTTTTCATACTCAATCTTTATCTCTTCTTGTTATTTGTTATTGTCTTAGGTAATATATGGGGACACAGATTCAGTTATGGTGCAATTCGGTGTAAGTACTGTTGAAGCAGCAATGAAATTGGGAAGAGAAGCTGCTGATGCTATCAGTGCCACGTTCACAAAGGTGCGAGTTTATATGTCACTTGATTTCAATAGTATGCTGTACTCAGTCTCACACACTGCTAATTTATAGATACCTGATGGATACCCACAGTCAGATACATACATAACGTTCTGGGGAAGATTTTTTTTCACAGTTTCTATTTTCTAATTTTTATTTTGGGTATTTTTGTCTTGAAGCCTATCAAACTCGAGTTTGAGAAAGTTTATTATCCATATCTTCTGATTAGCAAGAAGAGATATGCTGGTTTGTTTTGGACAAATCCAGAGAAGTTCGACAAAATGGATACTAAAGGTTAATCAGAATTCTCTACCTCTTTTTTTAGTAAGTGTCTTTTTGAATGTACCACTAATCCATGATCCATAATGGCAGGCATTGAAACAGTACGAAGAGACAATTGCTTATTGGTAAAAAACCTGGTAAATGAGTGCTTGCACAAAATACTGATTGACAGAGATATTCCTGGGGCAGTCCAGTTTGTCAAGAACACTATATCTGATCTTCTTATGAACCGCATGGATTTGTCACTCTTGGTTATCACTAAGGTAGGACAATGTTAAGTATAAATAATGGCTTACACTGCCATTACACTGTCTTAGTATTTGAAGATTTTTAACATATAATTTTGCAGGGTCTGTCAAAAACTGGGGAGGATTATGGAGTAAAGGCAGCTCATGTTGAACTTGCTGAGCGTATGCGCAAGGTATGGAAGTATTGCCTTAGTTTGTTCTATAATTGTTTCATTGTTCTTTTGGGGTGAAAGCATCCTAGGTTCCTAGCGCCCAATATAGTAGGTGTAACTTTTGAGTCTAGGTGATGAGCTCAAGAGACTCATGCCTGGCCTTTAGGCAGGTTAAAGAATGCTTTTAACTTATAGTGGAGTGTATGACAGACCTTAGCCCAACCCTCTCCTAGTAGCATTATAATCCTGCTACTGTGACTATGCTAGACACACTCAATTAGGTTAAAATTTTGAATTAGTCATGTTACCTTGAAATTGTATGGGGTTTAGTCTAAGGAGGGGTTGGTTTCGTGGACAGGTGGCTCATGCTTGATCTTTCAACCTTTTTGATCAAGATTCAGCAGTAGACTCTAATGTGGTAAATAGCTTTCACCAGATTCTAGGATTTCAGCCACTCTACTTGGTTTTCTAAAGATAGAAATGTAATTTGTAGGGAATATTCTAAGAGTACCATTGCTTTAAGGCCTTCTAGTCCCTCTTTCACTGTCTTTCCCTCTGTTTCAAAACTTTAAGACCTGTTCCTTTCTTGAAATGCCTGGTAACTGTGCTAATCTCCAATCTTCCGTTCCTTTTACACATTTAAGTCACTATTTATATAAAGCACTTGTTGAGCTTTTAACCATTCTCATGCTCTCTCACTTGTCGAGCATATTTGAAAGTTTATTCATATTAGTTCTATATTTTTGGTATGTTAAGTTATTCTACTGTAGATATTGAAATGACCTCAACTATTGGTGATAAAATGATGTAATAATTTTTTTTTATTGATATCCCTATGATCTTCTTTCAAAATAAAATTAGGAGATTGCGTATATTGAGCGCGCACTCTCAGACTCGTGGTTTGCTGTATTGCCCTCAAACCTGCAATTTAGTTCTCCTAGGAAAAAAATAATAATAAAGAAGAAGAAGAAAACAACCTGCGACTTAGTGACCTGACTTTATCATATTCCTGACTCTGCCACTGCCCCTAGCCAAGGACTCCCTGAACCTATTTGGTACATTGATAGCCACCATAACTCTCTTGGAATGTTTACTCCCTACATTGATGGCAACAACATGCCTCATTCCTCATAAAGTTTTTCTGGTTACCACTATTCCGTCAAGCATAAGCTATTAGGATATGAGCCAACGGTTGTGTTATAATCTCTCCAGCTCACATGTAGGTCTCTATCCATTAGAGCTCAACACATAGAACTCGTTTAGAGTTTCAGGGATATGAATTAAAATCTTCTGCTCCGGTACTGTGACAAAGTTTGTGGGTAGCAAAGGCTTAAGCTGTTATGATGTGGGGCACTAATTAAACACCTTTGAATTTGATAACAATAATCATCTTCAAATTGAAGAGGACTTATGCAACATCTGAGTATGTTTCCTACCCCCTCAAATATTTCAAATCCCTTGTAATGATTGGATGAATAAGAATGCTGTCTCATGTATAATGCACTGTAATATGTTGTGTATCAAATGAGGCTGGTAATGATGGTCCTGCCTTCGTTTTACATTTTCATGTGAAGTTCCTTGTAAAATGCTGACAGCTTCTTGACTCTGAAACAAGTTATTCCTTCTCTTATCAACTCTTGCTCATTTTCATTTGTCAGCGAGATGCTGCCACTGCTCCAACGGTTGGGGATCGAGTACCATATGTCATTATCAAAGCTGCAAAAGGTGCCAAGGTAATCCTTCTGTAGATTGCTCTTTTCTTTTCACTACATATGCTTTAGGCTTTGGCTATCAATCTTAATCAGCATATGATAATCAGGCTTATGAGAGGTCAGAGGACCCCATCTATGTGCTCGAGAATAACATTCCTATAGACCCTCAATATTATCTTGAAAACCAAATCAGCAAGGTAAATTGGTTTAATAGTGTTTTCAATTTGCAAGTTTAGCCGGCTTGAACTGTTGCACTCCATATTTTTTAATAGTCTAATATTACAATATTCTTTTGATTATTTACAGCCACTCTTAAGAATTTTTGAGCCTATTTTGAAGAATGCCAGCTCGGAACTTCTCCATGGAAGTCATACAAGATCTATTTCAATGCCTACTCCCTCCAACAGTGGCATAATGAGATTTGCAAAGAAACAACTCACTTGCCTTGGTTGTAAAACTCCAATTAGGTACCATTTGCAGATTTTTCGTATTCCTAAAAATGATTGCTTTCATCTGCAGGCCTGCTGAAGAGAAAAAATGACCTTAAGTTTACTTAAAAGGATTTAGTTGTAGCCACTTGCTTATTGCTAATTAGCAATCCCACAAGTTTGATAAATCTTAGGCTGGACACATTATGGTGGCAGTATTCTTTGGCCCCAAAGTCTTATCAATATAAAAGATGCCTGCAATTAATTCATTAAATCATTTTGTTAGTAAGATTGCAAGACTAGAAAGCTATGACGGAAGGGCACAGACATGAAGTGTTTTAAATGTTTCTTTTGATTCCAGAAATCCCCCAAACTTGGTTCGCGGACCTGGCCTCAAAATTGGGTCTCCTGCCTAACCCTACAATCCTTAGTACACAGGAAACTCTAGCTAGATAGATACCGTGACAGGGTTCGAACCCCAGACCACACGGGGGAAAACCATAAAACTTGACCATTCTTACTAACCCCTCACTTATGTTGTGGAGTAGTTTTAGAATTGAAATTTTTGATGGTTAAAACTTGCTTGAGTACTTTCAAGCACACCAAGAAGCATGGGATCTTGCTTCTGAAATGCATTTTTAACCTAATTCAGCATCAGAAACAGAGCCTCCATGGATAGTCCCCCAAAGCATTGGAGACAGCATTGTCATTATAGCACATAGGTTAACCACAGCATCTTTGTGAAGTTGGATTTGGCTCCATTTCTAGGATCTAAACTTTATCAAACTTTCTGTTAAGATATTAGGTGTTAAGGTCCATTCTGAAAGTTTACCATGAGAGGTTAAGTTTGCTGTTTCACAACAATACATGCATCAGTGGCAACTAACTTAGGGGGTCAACTCTATTTGAAGCATATTCTGGGCTACAGTACATGCATGCTAAATATTTTTGGTGGACGTACTAAACGAATCAGTTTTAGACACGTTATTCTTGCATCTTGGAGGTTTAGCGATTGTAAAATTTTTGTAGGGTATGGATTTGGTAGTGCCCATGTGTGCCTCTTTAAATTTTCTGCTGTAAAGATCTAATACCATTCCCTTTCACCAGCAATTCAGACAGAACTCTGTGCTCACACTGTAAGGGAAGAGAAGCTGAACTTTACTGCAAAACTGTGGCTCATGGTATGCATTTTGGACTCAAAAGTTTTGTTTAGTAAAAGTATCTCTCCTCAGAAAAAGAAAAGAAAATGACAATTTCTGACTTGTATTCTATGCTTATATGCTAAATTGAATCGACATTCCTCCACATTTGGATAGTACTAATTGCTTGATGGATTGAAAAATTATGGATTTTGTAACGGTTGCAGTTTCTGAGCTGGAGACTCTTTTTGCACGTTTATGGACACAGTGCCAGGAGTGCCAAGGTTCACTTCATCAAGATGTTCTCTGCACAAGGTTGGCCAATTTCATCCATTTGAGTGACTTCCGCTGCTCCGTTATTAGTTCCCTGTTGGGAATTGCTTAGTTGTTTGGATATTGGCTTTCTTTCAAATAGAAGTAAAAAAAAAAAAAAAAACACACACACACACAACATATGCTAATCATCTCATGCATTTGGAGTCTTAATATGCAATACAATCTACATCCAACTCTGTTTAGCTGTCGTCACGTGCGATCATTTTACTTCTGCAATGTGTCTCTCAGCATGCGTTTGTATTAACACATGCTATGCTTTTTTCCAGTCGGGATTGCCCTATATTTTACAGGAGAAAGAAGGCACAAAAAGACATGGGTGAAGCTAAAGTGCAATTAGACCGGTGGAACTTCTGAGATTTGCCTGAAAGAGTTCATGGGCAAGATATATATTATACTTGCAAAAGATGAATATCTCATGGGCAAGATTATTCCTCCTTGTTGAGTATGGCAGATTTTGGTCCATTCTGCTGCAAAGGAAATTGTGAGTGAAGAACTGAAACCAAAGATGATGTGGAACAAGGAACAACTTTTGAAGATCTCAACATTTTCGTTTAACTAGTATCTCAATATGGAATGCATGAATGTCATTCAATGCATCTTCTTTAGCTGAGAAGGTGCTCGATGCATTCTAATTTGCTCCTTTGTACCAACTTGCCACTAATTCTATATCTATATAGTTTTCTAGTTGTATTTTAATAGGGTTTTCAGTTTGTCCACCTTTTCTAGAAGTTTCCTGTTGTATATATGTTTATGCATCACTGGATCAGTTCGGCTATCTCTGTCGCTTGAAATCTCTACTGTCATGGCCCAAAACAAAAGTTTCTTTTATTGTTGGTCTTTCTTCTAGTATAATTAAAGGAGCACAATGTTTTTAAATGTAATGGTACGTGAATTACCTCATTAGGGGATCTGTATTGTGTCATTCTGGCCTGAACTATTTATATGAAATCGATTACTACTTTCAAAAAAAAAAAAAAAATACTCGTAAGTGTCACTTTAAAACTTTAATTAGCCATAATGCCACCTATGTTCAAGTAAATTCAGAATATGTGTCTAGTCCAAACTCTAGGTTTTTTGATCTAGTGGTAATATGGTTACATTAGAAGGATCTAGATTTTTATTCAATATATGATTATTTTTCTTGTACAATTTGGATTCTATGCATTGTAATCCTCTATATAAAGAGGCCCTTATTATCAATGAGAATACACAACAAATTCCTCTCAATTTCAGTTTCTCTACAACACGTTATCAGCACGAAGCTCTAATCTTGAAACCCTAAAATAGTAGCCTTCAAACCCCAGCAACCACTGACCTACTGACCTTGAAGCTCTCAATCCCAGGAGCCCAGAACCGCCGGCGGTGTCACCGAAAACGGCCATAAAAGTACCGAACTGGCCTCCAGAAGATAAAAACAATCCCTGCCCGGTTCGCATCCTCCCACGCCGCCTTCAACCTTTAAACTTGGTCACCATCTACGACTTAATTTTAGGACCCAGGAACCGGAGTCATAATTTCCAGAACCGGTCAGATAATGACCGGACCGTCCAGTCAAAGTTGCTGCAACATCACGTCAGACCGGCCAGCCCAGTTGCTGCATCTGCCCAGTTGGCTGCCCTACCCACTTCCAGCCTTGCCCAGTCACTGGCCACCACAGCCCCTTAGCACCCCCAGCTCGCTTACAGCCTCCAGCACCAACGCAGTAGCTCCGCCTTGAACCAGAAAACCAGAAAGAAAAAAAACCCAGAAAAGGGATAAGATGTCTTCGGCCAAGAGGATGGGAAGAAAGAGGAAGGGAAGAAAGAAAAAGAGACGGGGCCCGGTGCCAGAAAAAGAAAAAAAAATAGAAAGCTTGTGGCCCACTGCAGAAGAAGAAGAGAAAAAAAAAAGGCCCCGCAGCCCATGTGCTCCCAGAAAAAGAAAGAAAGAAAGAAAAGGGCAGGAAGCCCACGCCGCGGAAGAAGAAAGAAAGAAAAAAAAAGGGCAGAAAGCGTGCCCAGAAGAAGAAAAAGAAAGAGAGAAAAAAGGAAGTCAAAGTCAACTTTTGGTCAAAATCTAGAAAAAAGGTATTTTTTCTTTTAGTTTAACACTTTTGCTTTCGTAATTTCAATTGAAAACTCCCTTCTTCTATCCTTTTTTTTTCATCATAGGGGAGGCCTAATTAAGCCGAACTGTGGGGTTTCGTGCTCACTCCAAGCTTGGAACTTGTAGAGTCCTCCAAACTTAGAGTTTGTTGAGAAGAAACGATCGACCACAAACATCATTGTTTTGATCTAATCCAATTCCTCTTGGAATCGAATTTCTTGGAAGCGACTACGCTCGGAAATTCCTAATTTCTTGGAAACGATTACGCTCAGAAATTTTTATATGTTTTCGTGGTAGCCTTTTACGCTCCTAAACTAACCCTAATTTCTTGTTCTTTTTCAGGATGAGTAACCTGAACAAATTGGACTTTGCTCTATTAATTAGGAACAACTGGCTCTGGATATCACAGGTGGGTTCATGATGTCCGCCAGCATCTCAAGGTTGATAGAATCTTGGAGACGATTCTCGAACCTAGCCAGGACGTGCTAACTGTTGAGCAAGCTCAAGCTTTGGAAGCAAATAGAGCAGCTTTAGAGGCAAATAAGGCGAAAGCCATCATCCTAATGACTCGTCATATGGATGATTCGCTCAAGTACGAGTGTATGAATGAAAAAGATCCCAGAAGGCTTTGGGTCTCACTCGAAGAAAGATTTGGCAATGTCCGTGACTCCCTGCTTCTTGACCTAGAAGTGAGATGGCATAGCCTCTGCTTCTGTGATTTCAAGTCAGTTCTTGACTACAACTCGGAAGCACTTCACATTAAATCCTTAATGGAATTATGTGGTCAAGAGATTATAGATGCGATGTTGATTGAGAAGACTCTCTCTACCTTCCCTGTATCTACTTTGATGGTTGCAAAGAACTATCGAATCGATGTTACTGCAAGACGGATCACAAGATTTCATGAGCTTATTGGAGCTATGAATGTCGCTAAAAAGCATGACAACATCTTCGTGAAGAACTATAATTCGAGATCTGTGAAAACAGAGCATATTTCGGAATCCAATTATAGTCGCGCCCCTAAGAGAGGGCGCCAAGAGCGAAACCCTAATCTTAGGGATACTTTTGGACGTTCTGGTCCATATAATCGCTCTATTTAGGACGGTAACCGCCAGAATAGGCGAATACGGAACCGAAGAGATCAACGTGGAAAGAGAGAGGGAGACAACGCCTCTGGCCATGATGGTGGCACCACCAACACTAAGAGCCATCTAAATGATGCTTTCAAAGCACCTCAATCAATGGAGTTTGAGCAAAGAGATGTATGTTCTCGATGTGGAGTATCCGGTTATTGGGTACACATTTGTAGAGCTCGTGAAGAAATTGTCACCGCCTACAAAGCATATTGTGAAGCAAGAGAAGCTCACTATGTGGAACAAGAAGATCAAGAAGATCAAGAAGATGATCTAGAGTGAAGGGTTAAAGACTACAAATCTAGCTGGGATCAATAGATCGCCAATTCTGTTTAAGTTTTTATTTTTCTAAGAGATGTAATAGGCAATTGCCATATATTTTTGCAGTAAATGCCAATGGTTTAGCCATTCTTCAAAGTAACCCAAATAAAGTGTGATGTCTAGGAAGGTTATGAGATTAGTGGTACTTAAGTGAGCCTTTCTCCACCGACATCTCTCTACTCACCTGGTCACATTTATTTTGGAATTACTGAAAGAAATTAGACGACTACCATTTTTTTTCATTAGCTAGCATTTTGGATTAGATTTTCTTTGGTCAAAGAGACAATGATGTAACTCCGTTGGCTTATGAATACAATTTTGAGTTCTTTTCATTATGACTCCATTTTGATTATGAGCATATGATTTTGTGACTATGATGGCTGGGCCATCAGTATTAATTTGGGGACATGGAATAGCCCAAGTTCCCCTTGCCAAATGGCACCTTGATTACTGTCACAGAAACTCTCTACGCTCCTAGGCAAATCGCACCTATGAATAGCCAATGGATTTCATGCGAAAACGCATGTAGAGAACAGAAATGTGTTCCTTTGTAATACCTCTAACGATTGCGAACAAAGGCACAGCTTAGAGAAGTTTATGTATATCTCTCTCTAGTGGACTCTATGTCACTATTCGAGCTATTAATCCAATAAAAGTTATGAGAGAAGATCTCTTGGATTTAGACACATATTGACTAAGTCACGACATGATACATCATCCTAGTCATGATACGATGATCCGTCTACTGAAGACTTCACACGGACATCCATCATTTTGAGCGAAACGAAGCAAGAATCGAAAATTGATTCCTGGACTTAGCAAGCCCGCAACAATTGCAGCCTCTGGCGCTGCTGCTGTCATGGGCCGCCGAAAGGCATCCCACGTCCCATGTGATGACGCCATACATGGCGCCAACCATGAGCATGACGCCACGGTTGTTCCTCCTAGTGGCCATGACGCCATACATACTAATTTCCATGGCTCCAACACCATGATGGGAGATGTAGTCACACATTTTGCTTCTAATAGCGCTAGAAGACGCTCAGGCCCAACCAAAATCCTCATTAGTTAATTTTAAGGCCTCTCGCTCATTTTACAAAACCTGTTCCTTAAGGGAAGTTAGGACTGAGACCGTCCTATGCAAAGGATATGAAAATACTCATGCTGTTCTTCCATCGAATCCGTGGGGATTCTGTGGACTGATTCAACCAACTTGAGGACATTTAAATATCTCATGATGTTGGTTGACACGCAAACATGCTGGTCACGTGTGGTGCCATTGTCCACCTGTAAATGCTGCTTCTACTACACTCCTAGCACATATCATATGACAACGGGCTCACTCTCCGTATCATCCTATTCAGTCAGTTGGATTTGACTATGCTAGAGTGTTTACATCGAAGACTTTCGATGGTTATTGCAATGAGATTGATGTTAGACATCACATTTCCATGAACACACCCAAATAGTCTCGCGGAAATGACTACGATGGTAGTCCGGACATTGGTAATGCACACCAATCTCCTTATATCCGCTTGAGGTGATGCAATATCACATGCCGCTACGCTAATTTGTCAACGACCTACCGCCACTCAATGTATCTCTGCGTTACAGCTAGTGACTGGGTACAAGTATTTTGTACTTACGCACATTTGAGTGAGCCATTTATGTGTCAATTGCGTCGCCACAGCGCACTATGATAGGTCCTTACAGACGAGTGAGCAACTCGGTTGGATTTGAGACTCCAACAATTGTCCGCTACTTAATGCCCTTGCAAGGCGATCTCCTTACGGCTAGATTTGCGGATGTCTCTTTGATGAGACAGTCTTCCCGTTGTTAGGGGGAGATAAGAACACGAATGTTCAGCAGGAACGACAAAAATTGTTGTGGTCTGTCCCTACTATGTCTCATCCCGATCCCTACTAAAGTGACAAGATTACACATGTGCTGTAAATATGCCTGCAAGGAAGTACGTCCCTAGAAGAGGACGTAGTGCCACCCTACAAGGAGGTAGGCAGAGCGCCAACGCCATAAAGAGTGGCACTCTGGCGTTACAGGCCATGACCCCAGCTAGGATGCATGGGAGGCCCGTGGGTTCGAAAGATGCTTTGGCACAACCTAATCCTTGGATCATCGACATTCAAAATCCGTCTCATGAGAATGGGTTAAGGTTATCGTTGTGGGACACCTCAGCGTCATAACCTATTCCTGAGAATATAGAGCTCTATGAAAATTACACTAGTGTACATGAGGCGTGTGATAGAAACTCCATCATATTTGATGATGTAGTTGCGCATTTCATTGCACATGTGTTTGTTGAGTCCAATGATATCGAACCACGCTCCGTTGATGAATGAATGCCAACGTAGGGAAATTTGGCCTAAATGGAAAGATGCGATCTAGATTAAATTTGCCAACACCTCCTAACATAAAACCTATTGACTAACAGGTCTTCGTTAGAAAGCGTATTGAGAAAAAGATATGGTAATCTTGCCTTATGGCACAAGGCTTCTCACATAACGCCTTGGAATAGACTACGATGAGACATATACTCTAGTAATGGATGTCATTGCACTCCACTACCCTGTCAGTTTGGTAGCTTCCGAATAACTGAACATGCAGCTTACAAATGTGGTCACTACGTATCGCTATGGGGATCTAGATACGAAATATACATGAAGGTTCATGGTGAACTTCATTTACCCAAGTCAAGAGGTTCTAGACCACGGAGCGCATTTTCAATAAGGTTTAAACGCTCACTAAAGTGACTACTTGATTGGGAAGGGATATGCCCGTACGTTTTCATAACAAGTTTCGGATTCTATCGTGGTCATGTTAGACATGATCTTCGTTGGAAGCCCTTAAAGACTTAAGGGAAACTGCTGAACACTTGAAGATGAAGGATTTTAGGAGAACACGATTATGTCTCGATTTGGAACTTGAGCATCGTGTTGAGAGATGCTTAGGCGTTTTGACAAGGTCAAGCCTTCAAGCACCCCCATGATCATCCGTAGTCTTGATCCTGAAAAGGATCCTCTTCGTCCGAAAGATGATGACGAAGATGTGCTAGAGGCGGAAGTGCCCTACATAAGTACAATAGGCGCATTATTGTACTTAGCTCCATGCACAAGACCGGACATCCCATATGTTGTGAACTTGTTAGCTAAGGTATAGCTCTGCGCCAACGCGATGCCATTGGATTGGTGTAAAAGATATATTTCGATACTTGAGATGTACGATTGATATGGGCATGCTTTATCCCTACAGAGAGATGATGGATTCGGACCCATCACACACCAGGAACGCCACCAACACTTGCCTGCGTCCCCTCTCCCCATCCCAAAACGAAGTTGCGTTTTGGAAGGTTTTGCTGATGCTGGGTATCTCTCTAACCCACACAAAGGTCATTCCCAAATTGGTTAAGTGTTCACCATGGGTAAAGACTGCGATATCTTGGAGGTCTACAGAATAGACCCTAGTCGCTATATCTTCCGACCATGCAGAGACTATTGCTCTTCACGAAGAGGTTCGTGAATGTATATGAATTGGATCCATAATTACGCATGTTCGAATAATTGTGGTTTGAAGTCTACCATAGATGAGCCTAAGAGCATTTAGGATAATGCTGCTTGTTTTGAACAAATGAAGCAAGGCTACATCAAAGCGACAACACCAAACTTAATTAGTAAAAACAGACTCTCCTCAAGATCAAACTCTCCTCAAGATCAAAGTGAACTAGGTTTGATCTGAGGACAATGTGGCAGACTTGCTCACTAAGTCATTGCCTAATTCCACTTTCGAGAAACATGTTGGTAGTATCCTTTGCGGAAGTTATCCGAACTCCCATGACCGTAGTCATCAGGGGGAGATGTCTACATATATGGTCTCGAAACGTGAAAGCGACAATGAAGAGGTGACGCAATCAGCTTTGGAATCATTTAAGGTTGGTTACTTTCTTTATATAATTGATCAAGCTCTTTCTTCACTTCAAAGTAGGTTTGAACAATGTAAGAAATATGGAGAAGATTTTGGATTTTTATTCAAGTTGGAGAAGTTGACGTCTACAGATAATAAAAGATTGATGAATTATTGTATGAATCTTGAAGATTTGTTGAAGGATGGTGTTGTTTTTGACATTAATGGGAGTGATTTATTTTCTGAGTTGTGCTACTTGAAAGAAGCTATACCAAATGAAACAAAAAGGGCAGTTGAAGTGTTGAACTATTTGAAGCAAATGGATGGTTGTTACCCAAATGCTTGGATTGCATACAGAATTTTGTTAACCATACCGGTTACTGTTGCCTCTGCTGAGAGAAACTTTTCAAAACTATTCAAGCTTAATTGAAACTTTTGCGGCCAAGAATGCAAGACAAGAGTACTCATTATTATAATTTCAATACTTTTATTTGAACTAATATAGTATTTTGTTAAATGATATTGAGATTGCGATATTGTTGTAATATTTTTTAATTTTATGTTGTTTAAAATTACACAATTTTTTTGTTTTTATAAATATATTTGAAGGTAGCTAGGGACTAGGGAGCCCCAATATTTTTTTTTTCGCCAACAGTTTGTCCAGATGAAGGAAACGGGTTGGAGTTGATGGATCCATTTTTGAAACATTTTTGAAATAATCCGACTGATTGTTTGACGGTGAGGAAGTCTAAACATGTAAATTGTACTGTAGGCATGCAGAAAGATTTTTACATGATTCCTTCTCCAGATAACCTAGAGAGTTTCGTGGTCAGTTCGTCTGTTCTCCTTTTCATCTACGTAATTGGATTACTGATGACAAGTGAGAGAAATCACTTGACTTTTTGGGGTCGACTGGCCAATTTGTTGACTTTTTATTTTAATTTGTTGACTTTCAGTAAAAATTATGACAAGATGGTTGGAATAACAGGAACTAGGCCTTAATTGAACTATTGAAGTGAAACACTTCACTTTTGACTCGACACATGCTTTTACTTTTTATAGTTCCTTGCGTGTTTTACCCGCATAATGATATATGCGATTGTTCTACATGATATATACACACACACACACGTATAGTCGGAGGGATTAAAGTCCAATTACTTAACATCAAAATGCCTTTTTTTTTTTTTTCCTGAAGTGGGTCATTTTTGTTGGGAGAGGTTCTAATAAAAACCACTAAAATGAGATATTGAAGACCTGAAACCCTAGCAGAGCGGCCCTCTGAGAAAACAGAAAACGCGGTGGGCAACCGACGGGCTGAGATAGCATGGCGTTCCGGATTCTGGCCTGGAATTGTCGGGGTATTGTAGGAAACCACAGGTGTAGGGCTTTGGTCGATATTATTCGGCAGGAGAAACCTCGAATCCTGTTCTTATCGGAGACTCTTTGCGATACTAATCAAATGGAGACTTTGCGAGTAAAGGTGGGCTTTGATAATTGTCTGTGTTCGTCGAAGGGAGACGATTCTCGTGGCGTAGCCATGCTATGGATGAAGGATGTTCCTCTGCATGTTCGTAACTACTCGGTAAGGCATGTGGACGTGTCTATTGGTGCTCCGAGGTCGGTGGATGAATGGCGGTTGACAAGGATATATGGCTATGCACAGACTGGGGATCGAAGGGAGACCTGGGCGCTGATGAGACGACTTGCTGGCCAGTCGTCATTACCATGGTTGATTTGTGGCGATTTTAATGAGATCCTTGAGAGATCAGAGAAAACAGGAGGAGGAGAAAGAAGACCTCTCCAGATGCAAGCATTTTAGGGAGTGTGTAATGGATTGTGCTTTGATCGACATGGGATATAAGGGCAGTCCATATACATAGTCGGATTATCAGACAAAGGAGCGACTAGATCGTAGCCTCTGGACGGATGAGTTGAGACGCCGGTTCGGTCACTCTACAACGACGCATCTGCACCCCAGTTCTTCCGATCACAGCCCTTTATTGGTTGAAGTCTGCGCATCTCCAAATTTGCAGAATGGAAGGAAGAAGAGGTTATTCCGTTTTGAACAATTCTGGGCACAACATGCTTCATGTGAGGGGGTAGTAAAAAATGGGTGGCAAGGTCCTACAGAGGGTGACCCTATGAGTAGGGTTTGCCAGAAAATATGAAACACTGGTGCTATTCTTAATACTTGGCAGCGTAATACCTTTCAGTTTCGTCAAGCGGAAATGAGGGCAGTTAGGGCACGCTTGAACGAGCTGTTGGAGGCAACGTTTGATCCTGCTATGAACCAGGAAAAACAGGAGTTGAATGTTCGGTTACAGGAGCTCTTGACTCAAGAGGAGACATTTTGGAGCCAACGTTCCAAAGAGATGTGGTTAAAGTCGGGTGATCGAAATACAGCATATTTTCATCGCAGAGCCTCAAATAGGAGACAGCGAAACATGATAAAAGGCTTATTCGATGAGAATGACAAGTGGGTGACGGAGGCCAATCCCATCGAAAAGGTTGTGAGTACTTATTACCGAAACATGTTTTCAACAGAGGGTACAAACGAAGTGGCTATGAATCTGATTTTAGATACAGTAAGTCCAAGGGTAACACACGAGATGAATCAAGAGCTTCTCAAGGAATATACTGATGAAGAGATTAGAGCTGTGGCTTTTCAAATGCATCCGTCCAAGTCACCTGGCCTCAATGGAATGTCTCCATTTTTCTTCCAAAATTATTGGGATACGGTAGGGAGTGATGTTTGTACATCGGTCCGATCTTTCTTAACCTCTGGAGGTCCTATTCGGGAGGTTAACTTTACTCATATAACGTTGATCCCAAAAGTCAAAGAGCCAAAGTATATGACAGATTTACGCCCGATAGCTTTGTGTAATGTTCTTTATCGTATTTGCTCGAAGGTTTTGGCAAATAGATTAAAAGGTTTGTTGGGGAGGGTGATTTCGCCACTACAGAGTGCATTTGTTCCAGGCCAGTTGATCTCCGATAATACTTTAGTGGCCACGGAGGTCGCTCATTTTCTTCATAATGAACTACGGGATTCCGCTGAACACTTTTCTTTGAAGTTGGATATTAGCAAGGCGTATGATAGGCTTGAATGGAGTTTTCTTAAAAGTATGCTTTTGAAGCTGGGATTTGCTGAGTCTGGGGTGGAACTGATCATGAACAGTATTAAAACAGTGAGTTATTCATTTCTTTTAAATGGGGAGGTTCGGGGTTATGTGAAGCCAACTAGGGGTATCAGGCAGGGCGATCCACTATCTCCATATTTATTCATCTTGTGTGGAGAGGGTTTGACTTCCCTGATTGAACACTTTGTGAATCGTCGGTGGTTACAAGGTATTCAAATTAATTCCCATGCACCGGTTTTACATCACCTACTCTTTGCAGATGATAGTTTTTTGTTTGGAACTGCAACTGAGGAAGAATGCCAGCAGTTCCAAAATATTTTGCACACTTATGAAATTGCTTCAGGACAGCGTGTAAATCTGCAGAAGAGTGAAGTGGCTTTTAGTCGGGGAATGGATATGCAGAGAAAAGAATTTTTCACGGGCATGTGAGGAGTGAAGAGAGTTGATAAACATGACCGGTATTTGGGGTTACCCACCCATGTAGGCAAGAAAAAATCAGCTACTTTTGGTTACTTGAAGGAAAAACTCACGAAGAAGGTGGTGAGTTTGAGAGCTAAGTTGCTTAGTGGAGCGGGCAAGGAAATTTTAATAAAAGCAGTGGGGCAGTCTGTCCCAATGTATGTGATGAATTGCTACAAGTTGCCAATAGGTCTGTGTGATGATTTACACCACTTGTGTGCAGGATTTTGGTGGGGCGACTCGGATGAGGAAAATAAAATTCATTGGAGGTCATGGGAGAAGTTGTATTTGTCGAAACAGGATGGTGGTATGGGATTTAAAAATCTACACTGGTTCAACTTAGCTATGCTTGCAAAACAAAGTTGGAGATTACTTCAGAATCCAGGATCTCTTATTGCAAGTTTGTACAAGGCCATTTACTTCCCAAATTGTGAGTATGAGTATGCTGAGTTGGGGAGTTCTCCTTCTTTCTCTTGGCGTAGTATATGGGAAGCAAGACAAATTCTATTTCGGGGGCTTAGATGGCAGATTGGCGATGGGACTAGAGTAGAGATATGGAAGCATAATTGGATTCTTGACACGTATCCCCGCTGTCCATCCTCTCCACCCTCTCAGGATGCTCCTAGATTTGTTTCGGAGCTTATTGATCCTATTACTCGGGTGTGGGATGTAGACATTATTCAAAGGCATTTTACCCAGACAGATATAGAGTTGATCCTCAGCATACCTTTAAGCCAGATTCCACGAGGTGACACATTAGTTTGGCACTTTAATAAAAAGGGTTATTTTACAACAAATAGTGCATATTTTGTAGCCAAAGACTTGGCACTTGGTCTGGTCCTTGCGCCTAAACCTCCTATAGATCCTTTGAGGGTAATCTGGAAGGCAATTTGGAGTGCGAAAGTGCCTGGTAATAAGGTGGCTCTGCATGCATGGCGGTTGGTAAGTAATATTCTTCCAACTCGAGTCCGGCTTAGTACTAAAGGCTATACTGGTACGTTGAATTGCAATTTGTGTGCCCATGATTATGAGGACAGCTTACATTTGTTTATCACTTGCCCTCATGCAAATGAGGTATGGACTAGAGCGGGTATGAGCGGGCCGGGGTTGGGTTTTGATTCCTTTCACGAGTGGTTTCTTGCATTCATACCCACTCTAACTCAAGAAGAGCTGAATAAGGTGTTGATGTTACTTTGGGGGATATGGAGGAATAGAAATGCTCAAGTTTGGGAACAGAAGGGGAAACATGCTTCTGAGACTTTATTACTAACCGTTGGGTGGTATGCTGATTTTAAAAAGTATAATGCTAGTGCACAAAGAAGAAGTCAATCCCTGCACGTTGGGTTGCTCCACTTACAGGTAGGTACAAGATGAACTGTGACGGAGCATATCAAGCCTCCTCTAGACGAGGTGGAGTGGGTTGTGTGCTGCGTAATGATGGGGGTAGTTTCATAGCGGGACAGATGAAGCCATATGGGCTACTCACTTCACCTTTTCACACGGAACTGCTGGCTCTCCGGGATAGTATTCTCTTAGCCCGGTCTTTGCACCATGACGAGGTAACTTTCGAAAGTGACTGCTCACTTTTGGTCAAAGCTATCACCTCACCTTCTCAAGATCTATCCACTATGAATATATTGATTGAAGAGGTCAGGCAACTGCTGCAAGGTAACAGGGGTTTTAGTGTTACTCATGTCCGACGTGAAGCTAATGTAGTTGCCCATACCTTAGCAACCCAGGCCGCAAGAACTAGTGACAGTCAAGTTTGGTTTACTCTAGCTCCCGAATTTATAAGGGATGTCATTCGAAACGATGTACTCGTTATCTGATTCAATGAAATTACTTTTCAAAAAAATATGCCTTGTTTTTCCTCGCAATATACGCTAATATTGATCCTCTATTTTCTTTCGACGCTGAGCTCCCTCTGCTTGTGCATTACTGTAGCATGTGATAATAACTACCTCCAGCATTTCTGCAAAAACGCCACCAGTAACACCGCAAACTCCTTCCAATTCCATCGCGATCAAGTGCTGTCGACCCTTGTCTCTAACGGCACCCGTGACAATAGCTTTTATAATGCCACTGCTGGTGGACAAATATCAGACGAGACTGTCTACGGACTCTTCCTCTGCCGCGGTGATCTATCCAAAGATGCTTGCAGTGAGTGCGTAGCTGCTGTAGCCTCGGATGTTGTTGAACGCTGCCCAATCGGGAAAGAGGTGGTTATATGGTATGACTACTGCATGATACGCTACTCTGACTATTCATTCTTTTCTATTGATGAGGAGTCGCCTTGGGTGTTAATGTGGAACAAGGAGAATGTTACGCAGGAAGGGGATGCATTTGTAGCATCCTTTAACTACGTAGTGGGACTTACTATGAATAGGTTAGTACAAAAGGTTACCAGCGTCACAAAAAAGTTTGCGACCCAAGAATCGAACATCACAGCGTCAAATGGAAAGCTGATGTACAGCCTTGGACAGTGCAGGCAGGATCTGTCCACTGCAGATTGCAATAGATGTCTTGGTAGAGTCATAGCAAACCTTCCAAGTATTGTTACAGGCAAAACAGGGGGGCGTTATCTATCATCAAGTTGTAATTTTAGGTTCGATTTGGCATCCTTTTACACATTACAGGCGCCAGTAGAAGAGGCTCTACCTCTTCCGCGAACACTTGAAGGTAAAAAGTAAAAACTATACTTAATACACTACTATTCTCCATTTGATCACTCCCACCTCTGATTAGGTGAAAAAATTTGCTATATTACTCTTTCTAATCAATTTTTTGTTATCATATTAGAGTGATAGGTTTCAGCATAGAATGATTAATATATTTAATATTTACTTTATAAGGTCTTTAGTATATAACAAATAAGTATGCCAAACAGGAAAAAGCAAACTCTCATCCAAAGTCATTGCTAGTATTCTTGCTCCTGTTGCTCTCTCTGTGCTATTTGTGGTTCTGGCCATATGCTATTTTGGCAAGAGACTCAAAAGAGCCAAACGACAAAATAACAAAGGTACTTGCCTACTTGGACCAAAAAAAGAAAAAACACTATCTGAAAGACGAAAAGCGTAATTCGCATTAAATATGTATCGATATGCAATTTTTTTTGGCAAATATGGAATTTACTACATTCCATCTCTTAAAAGAAGGAAAAAGGACAAAATACTGTTTACTCCCTATACTTATAGAGTTTCGACGTTTCAGTCCCTGACGTTTCAATTTCACCTAAAAACTCCCTAAACTCTTCAATTTCACCTAACTAGCCTTCCTGCACGCGCGATGCGCGTGCGAAAGGGCCGCGCTCGCGCGTGCGTATTGTCCCTCTCTTGCTCCGCATATTTGAAATGTTACTCATGAGTGCAATATAATTTCTGTGTTGCATATTACCTAACTCTTACCTCATATAGATATTATAAAATATTGTATATGTCTTTAGCAATCCATTAATAAAAAACATAAAACTTTGTACAAAAATATGCGCTGGTATATTTAAAGGAAAAGAAGCAGAGCTTAAGAGTTCATACCGTGCATGCTTATTTTTGTTCCACTCTTTCAAAATAAGGTCACTTAGATAATAATGTTCATTTTTACTGATTTTCCCATGCGCCATGTGAGTGCGAAATGGCCGCGCTTGCGCGTATTTGTTTTATCTTTTTAGTCTATTTGTTTGTTTTTTTTACTAAAAATCAAACAAACAATTTATGTGTATCGTGCGTGAGAATTCTTTTTCTTTTACACATTCGCCAAAATTTTGTTTTGCATCGTGTTAAGACGGTAACTTATCTCTTAGCTCTTTTTTTTTTTTTTGCTCCGTCGACCCATATATTAAATTTTATGTTATTGAGGAAGGCTACTCTCAAAGTGGAATGCTATTTGCATACACGAACTACGGTCAAACAGCTTTCTTTAGCTCAAGATGAATGAACCATAGGTCGTAAAGTTGAGTGTGGTACTTAGCAAAATTTTAACTTGTTAGAGAGAAAATCATTCCACTTTAAATTATGTAATTGTTTCTTTTGTCTCCCTCTCCTGTATAAATTTCTTCTAAGTTGTGTCTATCATTACACCAAAATAAAAAATTACATACAATTTCATAAACTAATACAAATTGTATCCAGTCATACACGGTATGTATGTCAGTAGGGATAAAAGGAAAAATCTTTCACAAATTAGGACTGTGAAAGAACGTGAAAATCTTTCTCCGAAAAGCTAATTAAAAAGATTCAATTGCTCAATTGGTTCACCCAAGTAGGATCCAAATTACAAATCGCACATCCAGCACATTTTTTTTAAACATTTTACGTAGTGGCAGCCCTCTGAGCAGCCAAGTCGTCTCTTGTTCCCATCTACAATGAACAGCTCAATACCTTCTACTCAAGAAGGAACACTCCAAGGCCTTGTACCCTTACAGATGCTGAACACATTACTCAGCCATGGAAGGCCCAAATAATCATAGCCCTGAATATATGCTTCTACATATCAATGACTTAAATACGTCCACCGTGTCTTATGTCTTCCACCAGTGACCACGACAACATTCCCATCATCAAAGTGAAGGAATGAAACTGTTTTGAGATCCTGTTGTGTCTTAAGATGACCATAGAACTCAAACAAAAAGGTTGCGTGAAACTGTGATGAAAACACATTTACTCCTCAATACCCAATTCCAAAAATCAAAAACAAAAAACAAAATGCACATGCTTACAGAAATTAAAACATCAACCTCAACCAAGTAGTAGATTTCATTGTTGGGTCCCTATCACAAAAGCTTGAAATGGATAATCTATGCAGAGCCTTAATTACAACACCATTTCACCACATGTTATTCAATACTACTGCAAAATTATAAATTCGGAAAATTAGAAAAGAAAGCAAAACCACTCCTTTACAACACCATTTCACCACCTGTTATTCAATACTACTGCAAAATTATAAATTCGGAAAATTAGAAAAGAAAGCAAAACCACTCCTTTAGAAATGTATATATTGCATGCATGTTTAAGATTCCCACTTTAGCATAGAGAAAGATTAGTAAATTAAGTTTATTGTACCAACAAACTACTATAAGAAAGGACAACTAGTGAAAAAAAGTTCTAAATGATCAAGGAGTTTTCAGGAAAAAGAAGAAGAAGAAGAAGCCTAATGCGCATCAAACTAAGCAAGTAACTGAACAAAATGGCTTCGTTACCTCTTATAGACTATCATCTGTATCAAGAAACACCAAAATATGCCAAAGTCCTGCATCTGCACTTCGATGAAAGAAACATTAAGGAGAACAATAACAATACCTTCACCCAAAGAACAACCAAAACATTGAATTATTATGTCAAATATATTGAATAATTTTCAATTATTGGGTAGTACACCCAAGGCGCTGCACCAATAAAAGTATCAGGTTCCAATATCTCCTTAACATGCTCCAAGAAAGACGAACCAAGAAGACTGCCAACAGATCAGAAAATCAAGAGACAGCAATAGTAAACTTTGATAAGAAGAAAAGAAAAAAATTAGCTACAATCTTTCATTAATACATTAGAATCAGCTGAAAAATGAGGAAGGAGACACTCAAGATAAACTGACGGAATTTAAAAAAAACCTTGACAGTTTAATTAGGTTTCACCTAGACCAATTCTATAGTCGGACAGCAAATAATTTCTTGGTATTAAAGTACTACCACTTCTTGTAACCATACGGACACAAATCGTTGAAATTCAAAATCTGGAAACAATTATCAAGGCTGACCTCTACTGAATCCGCAACACTGTCGCTCGAGTTGATACCTGTTTTACTCTGCCTTTTGTGTTTGATTGAGAATCCGCTCTGCCCACAATACCTAACAGCGATAATCCAATTCCAATGAGTAATAGAGAAAACCAAATATAACAGAAATAGAATACCCAAATCAATGGAAAACGAAATCTGAAAATCACCGATTTTGATTCTAATTTTTTCCTCTTTCTGGGTTTGATTTTGCTCTGCTCCTCTTTCCCTTCTCTCCTTTTATATGAACCGTAAATTGAGAGTGGGGTGAATAGTGAGGAAGCCATATCCACTCCGATCATCTCCCACGTCCGCCTTCAGTCTCCAATCGTGCGCCCTGGCAGTCGTTCTTCGAGGAGATCGCGATAACTGCCGGCAATTTCTGTTTTCTTCAATGATTCCATATTTATATTTTCTAATTTGTGTTTTTGTATTTTACGTTGTTATCCCTCGTTGATAATTTTCATTTAAGTTGAACTGTTATCATATATTATGGGTAATATGGGGAGTTCACTTTTTGGTGAAGCTGTTGACACCAAAACAGGCGCTTCCATTTCTAATAGTAGAGATTGGTCCTTGCCGTTAACTTTCCGTCAAAAACTCCGTTATCTTGATGACGTGGAAGTCCTTCTACAGTAAAATAGTCACCCTCACTGACAAAAAAAAATAAAATTCTCTATTTTTTTTTACTTACTTTTTTTTTTTTAACTCTCTTTTCTCTATTTTTTAATTTGTTCTCTTTTTTTTTTTGTTAACTCTCTTTTTTTTTTTTTTATTTGTTCTCTTTTTTTTTAACTCTCTTTTATGTTTTTTTTTAATTCACTATTTTTTTTTTAATTTGTTCTCTTTTTTTCTTTCTACTCTTTTTTTTTCAACTCTCTTTTCTCTTTTTTTTTTTTTTAACTCTTTCTTCTCTATTTTTTAACTCTTTTTCCTCTCTTTTTTTTTTTAACTCTTATTTATCTTTTTTTTTTAAAACTCTCTTTTCTTTATCTTTTTTTTTAATTTGTTCTTTAATTTTTTTTCCTACTCTTTTTTTAACTCTTTTTTATTTTTTTTCCACCTCCCTTTCTTTGGCGCCAAAATTGTTCAAACATTTCTCTCTCAAGTTGCCATTAGAAACAGCCAAAAAGACCAAATCACTGTCTTGCGCAGGAAAACTCAAACATCTTATCATTTGGATTCTCTCTTGACTCATCATCTTAGCAACCAACACCATAGAAATGTTATTGATGTAAAAAAAAAAAAGAGAACAAATTTAAAAAAAATAGAGAAAAGAGAGTTAAAAAAAAAGAGAGAACAAATTAACAAAATAGAGAAAGGAGAGTTAAAAAAAAAGTAGGAAAAAAAAAGAAAAAATAAAAAAAAAAATAGAGAAAATAGAGTTAAAAAAAAAGTAGGGAAAAAAAAGAACAAATTAAAAAATAGAGAAAAGAGAGTAAAAAAATAGAGAATTTTATTTTTTTTGGTCAGTGAGGGTAAAATAGTCATTTTACTGTAGAAGGACTGCCACGTCAGCAAGATAACAGAGTTTTTGACGGAAAGTTGACGGCAAGGACCAATTAGGTGAAATTAAAGAGTTCAGGGAGTTTTTAGGTGAAATTGAAACGTCAGAGACTGAAACGTCGAAACCCTATAAGTATAGGGAGTAAACAATATTTTGTCCAAGGAAAAAAAACTACAAAACCAATAAAATAACATGCATTGCAGCCAATATCGATGTGCAATTCATAAACCATTTAATGATGAGATTTTATATAGTGATTCATCTAGTATTATTTTTTTATATACCTCCGTTTTTTAATTTCCCCTACAGTTCTTGCTTCTTTTAGCTAATCTTCTGAAAAACTCAATCTTTCTTAGCTGGAAATGATATGACGTCCACGGTTGAGTCCTTGCAATTTGACTTGGGAACAATCGAAGCAGCCACAAAGAGGTTTTCTGGTGATAACAAGTTAGGTGAAGGTGGATTTGGTAAAGTTTTCAAGGTATGAAAATATTGAGTTTAAATCCACTCTCCTTCCTTAGAAATCTAAGGATATATAATTGTTTCTTGTTTGCGGTTTACTAGTAAAATTTCAAATTACATTACTGGGTAAGGCTATGGTATGTTAATATTTCTCATATATCAATTATTTTTATCAATTTGAGGATTCATTTTACCACTTGAGGACTCATGTGGTGACTCACTTTAAAGACTAATATTATTATTTTGATGACTCATTTTACCACTTTAAGGCAATTGTATGCATGTCATACATTAACACATTGTAAAATTTCCCTATATTACAATTGTAGACTAGAAAATTACAGAATTTTCAAGGCAGAAAAAAAGTATGAAAATATTTAGTTCTTAGGTTTTAGACTTTTAGTTCAAGATGTATGTAGAATCAATATTTCTAAGCTTAATTAAGATGGTCATGGAAAAGGAATTGATTGGATAAACTAACTGAGCACTATATATATATATATATACTTTTCAGGGAACCCTTGATAATGGACAAGAAATAGCAGTGAAGAGACTGTCAAAAAGTTCCAAACAAGGTGCACGTGAATTTAAGAATGAGGTTGTATTGGTTGCCGAGCTTCAACATCGAAATCTTGTCAGGCTTCTAGGATTTTGCTTGGAAGGAGAAGAGACCATACTTGTCTATGAATATGTGCCGAACAAAAGTCTTGATCATTTTCTTTTCGGTACGTGGATCAGTGGTTTTGAGTAAACAAAAATTCAATTTTGAAGTGTACTATATACATATTTTGTAGTTTCTAACTTAAACATATATACATATACACTCACATATGTATGTTTGGTGAATGTGAGAGTAGAATCCAAAAAAAGAGAGCAGCTAGATTGGTCGAGACGTAACGCGATTATAGGAGGAATCGCTAGAGGACTTGTATACCTTCATGAAGACTCAAGGCTTAGAGTCATACGTCGTGATTTGAAAGCTAGCAATATCCTGCTAGATGCCAATTTGAATAAAAAAATTTCAGATTTTGGAATGGCAAGAATGTTTGGAGTTGATGATCAAACTCAAGGAAGCACCAAAAGAAGACTCCTAACTCGATACATACCAATTTATTATTAGTCAATAATAAATTTGATGCATCTTGGTTTTTAATCTCTCTAGTTATATACGTAACCTTTGAAATTCATATGTGAATGCAACTATATTGCAATTAGTGGCTACATGGCTCCAGAATATGTGATGGAGGGATTGTATTCTATAAAGTCTGACGTCTTCAGCTTCGGAATACTCTTGCTAGAAATTCTAACAGGAAGAAAAAACTTTTTAGGGTTTCATCGTACAAATTATCCACCAACACTCCTCAATTATGTAAGTTTCTACTAGACGTACGTTTTAATAGTTAGATTATACAAAATTGCTACATTGGTGTATCAGATTAAGATTAAGAGTTGATGGATCCATGCAGGCTTGGAAATTATGGAATGAAGGGAAAGTGTTGGAGTTGATGGATCCATTGCTGAAAGATTCTTGCAGTTCAAAGGAGTTCTTGAGATACATTCACATCGGCATACTGTGTGTTCAAGAAGACGCAAACAGAAAGCCAACCATGTCATCGGTTGTATTAATGTTAAAGAGTGAAACCGTCAGTCTTTCTAAACCTGAACGACCTGCCTTCTTATTTACAGGAAGATCTCCCAATGATCAAATTGGTGCTCCTAATTGTTCAGCCAATGGTTTGACGATATCCGTTGATATGCCACGCTGAGAAATGTGAATTTTTTTTTTAATGCTCATGAAGTGATAACTTTCAAATCAAAAAAAGAAAAAAAGAAAAAATAAAAGAAGTAATAACTTTATTGCCTAATATTTGACTCAAAAAAGTGAATTCTCTACATTGAGATACAATTAGTTTATGACTTTTTGTGCATAGATATCATAGGTCACACTTCATTAAAAGTATTAAACATTTAAATTAAGGGTCTTTCTAAATGTACCAAACAATTAGCAATTTGTTCATAAACTTTCAATGTTAACCGTATTTGAAAAAAAAAAAAAAAAACCATGCAGCATATCGAGCACTGTAGTCAACCGCTCCATGTTTCTTAATCTCCCTCAGGTTAATAGCTTGAAATAGGTCAACTACGTGGTGTGATTACCTGCATTTTTATGCACATAATCGCTACTTAAACATTGAAATTAAGTTAATCCTCATATTAAATAATATGTAATTAATATATTTTTATTTATTTATAGAAAATAAATGGAGTTGTTGAAATTAAAATAAAATGGCCCGAAATTTGAGCAAAATGAAATTGTTGACAAAAGAACAAAATAGACTATGCCGGTCAACTAAAATTGTGAAAGAGCGGAATCCAAAAGACCAAAACCATAATATTGCGCTCGGGGGTGTCATAGAATTATAAAAGTTAAAGTTATAAAAAGAATGGAGCTTAATTAATACAGATAATTAACCAAGGATTAATTACTTAATTAATCAAGTAAGGCAATTTTTTTTTTGAGTGGGAAGACGACAAGAAGTAAGGCATAACTTAATGAGAAAAATTCAGTCACCATTCCCAAACTATGCTGTCAAGGCCAATTTGATACCCGAACTCTCAAAAGTATCAATGTGATACCCAAAGACTTATTTTTACATCAACGTGATGCTTCCGTCCAAAATTTGTGACGGTTCCGTTAAAAAAGTGACGTGGCAAGCACATGAAGACCAAAAAAGAGAAAAATACCAATGTATCCTTTTCTTTTGTTAATTTTCCTTCTTCTTCTTCTTCTTCTTCTTCTCTGATGATCTGGGAACTTTCCCAAAAACTTGACATCATCATCATCATCATCAGGAGAGTCGATGATGCTTAAGCCTACTTTACTACTACCCCAGCTCTTCTTATGCCCATGAAGAGGTGGTCTTGGGGACCTAAAGGGGCTGCCTAGATTCAAAAACACTCTAAAATCTAGAGGCGAAGTTGGGCTCCTAACTGAATCAAAATTTGTTAAACCTATAGGACTCAACCCCACAAACAGACCAGGGACAATGAAAAAAAAAAATTTCTTTTCAGATTCGGTCCAAGAACATTAGACCGGAAATGTGACTCAGACCGAGCATTAGAAATTGGCATATGCCCCATTTGGTGTTGATCTTAATCCTTTTGAGTTGACCTGGTCCTCTTCCTCAGCATTAACTCAAAATCCCCAATTAAGCACCAAAAAGCCCTCTTTTTCTGTATCAAAACCAACGAAGTTCAAATCAATACAAGAACTAATCAACAATCAATAGCTTATAGTCATCCAAAACATCACAATCCATGAGCTACATTGTACAAAACAAATACAACAAACATGATTAAACCTCTCACATACATAACACTTTTTCCTTTATAGCATCAACCAAATTCCAAAAATCCTTCACAAAACCAATATATTATACCACTTGAAGCTCAATCTCTCACCTTCACATGAGAAAACCCAATCCGGAAACCTCCTTGCAATCTTTGAGCAAATGTCCTCTTCCCCAATTTCCTCATCCTCTCCAGCCAAAACTTGTCGCTCACCGCCGACGTCATCATCATCATGGCCACGGCAGTCATCGAAATTGAGAGGGCTTAGGCAAGGTAGATCGAGAAGGCGAACGAGAGGGGTTTGACGACGGCGGGTGTGGGCTTGGATCTGGTTGGCGATGGGCGAAGTGATTGAGGATTCGAATGAACTGTTGGGTTCAATGAGCTCGGAGTTTTGTGGTGGTTCGGCGTCGGAGTTGAGGTGAGGAGGTTGTTGTCGGAGTCGGAGTCGGCGTCGGCGTTGGAGAGGTCGATGAATTCCCAGAGAGAGTCTTGATCGGAGCCTTCGAATTGTAATAATTCAAAATCTTCAAAGCTGTTGACGGAACTTGCCATGGTTGATTTTGGTTTCCGATTTGAGAATGAAATTTTGGGGCTTATTCAGTTTAATTTTGAGAGAGAGAGAGAGAGTTGAAATTTTGGGGTTCTTGTTCTTCAGTTTTTGTTCTTCCTGGGTTCTTGTTCTTCGGTTTAAGCTGAAGATGAAAAGCACGACTCTCTCTGTTGGTGCTTCATTGCTTCATTGCGTGTGTTTTATATACACACACACACACACACACATATATATATATATATATATATAAAATAAAATTGGTGTCAAAGTATGACTTTGCCCTTAAAAATCTGTCACATGTATGACACGTGATCATTTTTAACGGAACCGTCACAAATTTTGGACGGAAGCATCACGTTGATGTGACCATTCTACCCTTAATAAAAATATCATATGGGACCCACATCAGCAAACAAACGGAACTGTTAGAGATTTTTGACGGAAGTATAATGTTGATGTCAAAATACGTGTTTGGGTATCACATTGATACTTTTGAGAGTTCGGGTATCAAATTGGCCTTGGCAGCATAGTTTGGGGACGGTGACTGAATTTTTCTCTAACTTAATTCATATTTAATTAAAGAGGAAAATTCAGTCACAGTCCCCAAACTATGCTGCCAAGGCCAATTTGATACCCGAACTCTCAAAAGTATCAATGTGATACCCAAACACGTATTTTGACATCAACATTATACTTCCGTCAAAAATCTCTAACAGTTCCGTTTGTTTGCTGATGTGGGTCCCATATGATATTTTTATTAAGGGTAGAATGGTCTTTCACTACTAACTAATTAAAAAAAAAAAAACTGGATATGCAGTTCTACACGACACACTCCTCTCGACTCCCATTTTCCCCAAATCACCTGAGAGAGAGAGGGAGGCAATTCAATGTCGGACTTCATCCTTCGACGAGATGATCCTCCAAATTTGCTCAATCCCACTTCGAATCGGCTCTTATGAACCAAACCCTAACCCGCACACTCCTCATTTCAATCTCCATTGAAATCAATCCAGGTGGGGTTCCTTGAATTCGATCTGGGGAGGCTGCTGTTTGGTAGATGTAACGCTTCCTTGAATTCGGTCCGGCGGCGGTCTGGAGATACCGGCGGGGCAGAACACTTGGCGGTCCGGCTACAGTGGCCGTGGTAGGGATGGGCCAGGCTTGGCTGACGAAGCAGATTCCCAATACAATGTCGCTACGATTATCAACGACTACGTCAACCACCGTAGGCTTCTATACCCGACGAAGAAGAAGAGGATCGTCTGTGACCAAGGGATTCATTCTCTATTCGGCAGGAAAACCATTGCTTGTATCAAGATCTACAATTTATTCCGGCCGCATTTCACTGATAATCTCGAGGATGATTCCGATGATTCGTCGGACTCATCCGACGACAACGGTTTGGATAAGGAGGACGAGGATAAGTGGCGGCAGCAGCAGAGGAAGAAGTTAAAGAGGAGAGCCGCCGCTATGCATACGTCTCCTCCTGTTCCGAAAAGCTGCTACGCCGCCGTGATTCGGGAGAATTTGAAGCTGGTGTACCTTAGGAGGTCGGTGGTGGAAGCTCTGCTGAAGCAGGATGAGGCACAGGTGTTTGAGGACAAACTCGTAGGGAGCTTTGTGAGGACGAAATCTTCTTCAGCTTCATGAGGCTGTTAAAAGACTTCCTCATTTCCATGCTCTCTAATGATAACTTCTTCTCGGTAGTCTACTCATATTACTCTTTTTCTTCTTCTTCAGTTCTGTATGAAATTGTTTAAGAAAGATACATCGGCTTCGACTAATTCAGATCTTGCTACTGCTTGCTATTCAAACCCAGGACTAAAACCTTCAAGAAATCTTCTCCGGAGGTTCTCAATGCTTGGGAACTGAATTGGGTCGGAGAGTTCTTGCAAGAAGGCGTTGTATCTTTTGACTCCGGCAGCTGCCTCTTTGGCTCTTTCGACTTTCAATCTTGAGCTTGCGCTAATCTTGAAACTGTCTAGGAGAGTAGGAGACTTCTATGTCTGCATTCTCAGTTAGGAGCCCAACTTCGCCTCTAGATTTCAGGGTGTTTTCGAATCTAGGCAGCCCCTTTAGTTACCCAAGACCACCTCTTCACGGGCATAAAAGGAGCTGGGGTAGTAGTAAAGTAGGCTTAAGTATCATCGACTCGCCCGCTGATGATGATGTCCAGTTTTCTGGGAAAGTTCCCATATCATCAAAGAAGAAGAAGACGAAGACGAAGATGAAGGAAAAAGAAAAAGAATTAACAAAAGAAAAGGGTACATTGGTCTTTTTCTTTGTTTTTGGTCTTCATATACTTGCCACGTCACTTTTTTAACGGAATCGTTACGGATTTTTGACAGAAGTATCACATTGATGTCAAAATATGTCTTTGGGTATCACATTGATACTTTTGAGAGTTCGGGTATCAAATTGGCCTTGACAGCATAGTTTGAGGACGGTAGCTGAATTTTTCTCTTAATTAAACATTAAGGCAAGCACGTGCAGCTTGTTTCTTCTTCTTTTGTTGCTTACCACACAAATGCTGCAAGTGGCCCTTATCCCTTCTTTCCTCTCACACACGAAACATCAGCCACCAGCCCACCACAATTACATTCCACTACTTCTTTCACTGTTAGGGCATATGCAGCAGTAGGCTGCTTGGATATCAAAACTCCAAAAGGTTGCCTGTTGATTAGTTTGTGTAAAAACTCATACTGTCTCAAATAGTCTAAGGCATGGTGGTGCTACCCAACCAATTCAAGCCTGGTCAATTGCTTGATATTGAAAAGGGGAAGACATCCTCATTTGCTTAAAAAATTGGCAAATAATGCCATCATCCACTTTTGCTTAAAAAATTAATAAAACAAAAGGCTAAATACTGGTTACTACCCTGTGGTTTAGGTCTAAAATCAATTCAGTCCTTGGACTTCTAATTTCATCAAAAACACCCCTGCATTTTTCAATTTTGATCTAATAGGTCCAATTCGTTAATATTTTGTTAAGGGTTCAAGTTATAGTTAGATTATTTGTTGAAAAACTATTTATTTTTAATAGTATGACTCACTCCTAAATTGACTATGCAGGCCACCTCGACACCACATCATAAAACATAGGCCATATATGAGTCACGTTAATAAGTTAAATAACTCAATTGTAGGAAAACTAACAAATTGGACCTATTATATCAAAACTAAAAGTGCAGGGGTGTTTTTGATGAAATTAGAAGTTCAGAGACTGAATTGATTGTGGATCCAAACTACAGGGTAGTAATCTGTATTTAGCCCTAAAACAAATTAACAATACCTATTATTATACTTTAAAATAGATTTTATATTTAAAATTATACTTTGCTCATTATTGTTTCCTTCAACAGCTGCATAAATAACATGAAGTCAAATGCGATTCATGTGATGAATAGTATCAGTTTTTATACATTTTCAACTTATAGGCACAGCTTACTACTGTATATGCTCTTAGACCAAGCCGAGGGCCCATTCTTCTCTTCCTCTTGACACATAGCACCGCACCACCTAAAAGGGGCAGCACTTTGGGCTGCTCTCTCCCAATTTCTTCCATTTCCCTTTTCTTTTCTCACATCATCACCAACAAATTTTCATCAATTTGTCAATGAGCATTAAGATTTGAGTTTAGGTAAAAGTGAAGTTATAAATCAAGACTTGTCATAATTTCTCTATAACAATTTGTGACTTATTCTTGTTACTTCTTACTTGTCACTTCTCTTCAACTTTCACTCTTTAATTTGATGTATATTGTCATTGATTAGTTGGTGGGTAGTTTATATTAGGAAACTAGGGTTTGAGCCTTATGATGAATTTTATGTAATAAATATGATTTAATTCAATGATTTTTAATTTCATGTATGACATATGTTTTAATCTATAATATTTGGCTTATATGCATGATTAGGAACTTGATTAACTCTTGAATGTATAGATGAGCATGTCTAGAAGAAATTAGGGTGCCTAATAATCTCTCTAATTTATAGATAAAACACTAGGAGTTTGTACCTAGATGTCTCAAACATGGTTTGTTACAATATCAATTTTGATTGTCGTATTGTCTAGCTTGGGAACCTTAAATTCTAAAACTCTTCGCCTTTTGGTGTGACTAGAGACCCTAACAAGGCTCTCGATTGTCCCAACTGAGTTTTTATGACCCTTGATCCGGAGTTAGAATATCATTTAAGAAATCTAATGAGCCATGAGCCTTGAAAAGGCTTGGGTACGGTTCTTGATGTTATTATGAATTGAATGACCATTGGAGGAACATGTTTGTACATTGAATTTGGCTATGAGGATACCCTAGTGACCTAATTTTCATTTTCATTATTTACACATTTCTTTGTTTCTTTACATTTTTATTAATTTCTTTACATTTCATTAATTTTTGTTAAATTAAAATCAACTCCTAAACATTGAACTCATCTACTCATTTGTATTTATCCACCTTGAGGCTACAAGTTATCGCCTTTGATTAGGCTTAGTGTGAGTTAAGTCGAGCATTGCCAAGACTTAATACCTTATGTAAATATTTATTTTATTTTTAATTTGTTTGCTTAGTGACTTTAGTTTCAACTACTCAAAGATTATGAGTTAGCTACTAATCTCCATGGTATGATAATTTTGGGCATAACACTTTCTTATCTTGACAATGATACGCACACTTGCATAAATGTGTATCAAGTCAATGACGCTGTTGACGAGGACATTCATTCCATTCCATTTTGATTTCTCTCTCAAACAGTAGCCAAATCATGCATCAATTGTCTCCCCTTTCTCTCATGAAGACCGAAGTGACCAAATCATCATTCAAGCCCAGCCCGTCGTTTAATTAACCACCCTCCCCTCTTTCTTCGACCAACAAAGCACCCATATATATAATCTCATCCTTTTACACTAGTCGGCCACGACCTCACTCGCCGCACAAAGATTTGATTAATAGAAGACAATGGCATATTTAAACTTTACATGGTTTGGCAATTGGGCATTGTTTTATTTTTTATGGTTTAGATCGATCAAACTTCTTTCTTTCTTTTGATTGAGAGATCGATTAAGATTACAAGAATTCTGTATTAAGATTGAATTATCAACCACAATCTGTGAACCATCTTTTTTGTCAAAAACGTGCCATGTTGTCATTCATCATGTGAGATATAACCAGTTAATAAAAGAAACATCAGATTGAATTCTCTGTTAGCGTGAGTCATGGCTCAACGTTAGGAATAGAATATATTGTAATTATTTGGTAGTTAGTATTTACCTGTTGTATTTCTGTAATCTTCTTTATATACCTCCACTGTGAGATGAATAATATTATCAGAAAATTCATTCTCTATCTTGTCCTCTTTGACTTGGTATCAGAGCAAAGATCCGAGAGGACTTTGTCTCCTTAGTTGTCCAATTTTTTCCTCAAGTCCGAGGAATTGATACAAAACCAAACCCCTTTGTTAGGGTTGTTTTTGTCGTTCTCTACCTTTAATTCAAGACTGGTCTTCGTCTCTTTTTAGAGACCGACCTTCAAGTCAAACCAAGGACGAGCCCAGGCCGCGTCGCTCTTCTCTACCCTGCTGCCCAGATCGACTTCACGTCCGGAGACGCCGTCGCTGCCCAGATCGACACCGTGCCTGCTTCACCCAGTCCCTTCAGTCCCTTCAGTCCGATCAGAACAACCCCAGTCCGGTCATCTTAGTAGTAGCTCCGATCGATCCTCCAGTCTCAGGCCCCGGTTCTTGTTCCCAGCGTCGTTCTCATCCACGCACCAGTTTCCACCTAGAAAGACGCAGCAACAAACCCAGGCTCGAGCCTTGTCGCTTCCGTCATCCCCTCCGACCGGTAGCCATCTACGACATCTGCCCAACCGCTTTCAACCCCTGCCCAGTTTCATCTCATACCAGACCGACGCCGGCTCACATACATCCACGCACCAGTCTCACATACCAGACCCGTACCAGACCGGTCTTCCATTGATCTCATACCAGACCGACGCCGGCTCACATACATCCACGCCCCAGTCTCACATACCAGACCCGTACCAGACCGGTCTTCCATTGATCTCATACCAGACCGACGCCGGCTCACATACATCCACGCCCCAGTCTCACATACCAGACCCGTACCAGACCGGTCTTCCATTGATCTCATACCAGACCGACGCCGGCTCTCTCTTTCCGACCATCGCCCTTGATTACCAGATCGCCGCCCAAGCAACAAGTCAACCCGTGCAACAGGTTAAAAAAAAAAGATTCTCTTATTTTTGATAAATTGCACTTTTGTCTCTTTCATTCCGCTGCATATTGTGTGATTTTACTACTGTATTGTTGCAATGGGTGGTGATTGACAGGACCCGCCACGGATTTCACCCTGAAATCCGAAGAGGCCCTGCGGGGCCCACCTTAGAAGAAATTCTACCAAAAATTTGACAGAACTTCCCCTAAAAATGGACAACCCAAAACCTGTAGAAAAACAATTACACTTCTAAATCATCCATCCTTATTCTCCTGGAGCCACCCTGCTCCCTATAACACAACATCTCACATCTCTCATTTCATAAACAATTCTGAATTTAAGAATATTAATCTCATAGGTTATCAGAGCAATCTAATATACAGGCGAACAAGAGAATAGAAAGCAAGATAAATGACCGATGCTTTTATAATGCGGAAGCTATGACAGCTATGCCTCAACCCCAAGTACGCTCGACCTCAAGCTAAACTGGCCTGCAAACTGGGCATTTAAAACCGAAGGGCCCAGGGGAAAACATTTAAAATCCGTTAGAGCGAGTGGACGAAAAATAAGTATTTTCAAATGTATAAGTAAAACTTAATGCTTTCCCAAGTTATTCTCTAAAACCTCGCATGCAGTAACAATCTTGAAAACACTCTTAATCATCCTCTTTACCGAAATCTCAATCACGTAAAAATAGAACATCTTGAAATCTCATCCTCAATCCTTATAAAAACATCCTTTTCATGAGGCTCGTTTGATGACTAGACAGCAGAGCTGTAGTCTGGAAGGGACTGCCAACCAGACTATTACCTAGAAAGGACTGCCAACTAGGTAAGATACGCATGCGCCAAAACTGGCCTCCTTAATAAACTGAATAGCCTCCTTAATAAACTGGAACCTGGAAACAACCTCTTTCAATTACTTGCTTTCGGAAAGAAACTCGCTGTTACTTCAATAAAACATTAAAAATTTACCGAAAGCATAACTCAGGATTATCTCGCTAAATCAAACCTCAATATCTCAATA
>BDJD01004819.1:136548-159310 GCA_002564525.1 Rosa multiflora | reverse complement strand
ATTCATGAGTTAGAGAGTTCATATTTGTCCTAACCGAAAATGTGAATACCCTTAAGGAAATTCGGCTTAGTGGCCTTGACCGGCATTAAGTACGGGATTTGGTTCTCATGAAGATATGTTTGTTTGCTTAAAATGTGTTCGTTGCATTGAAATTGCTAGAGAGTGATCCCTAGCACCCAAAAATCTATCTCTCTTTTATTTTTCGTCATTTTTAATTGTTGTTGTTAATTTAGTTTTCGACTTAGTCTTTTAGAAAATTACAATCACAATTTTGAATCATAATTTCTACCTCATTGTAAATAGCCATCACTAGGCTCTTAGTTTTGATTAGGCTTTGGTGCAAACCAAAACCGAGCATTTCTAAGGCTTGGTGCCTTAGAATAGTATTTTTATTTTATTTTATTTTATTTATTTATTTATTTTTTTTTCTTTTTCTTTTGTTTGCTTAGTGACTTTAGTTCCGACTACCCAAGGATTGTGGGTTAGCCACTAATCCCCGTGGTACGATAAACTTTGGGCTCAATATTTCCCTATCTTGACAACGATACGTACGCTTGCGTAAATGTGTATCAAGTCAGGAATCGCCGAGCTCTTCCACCTCGGAACAAAATCGCTCCACCCATCTGTGTCCATCCTCCCGGGAGCCCGAACCCACTGCTGCAAACATCGCCGAGCGACCCACCTCCGAACAGAGATCAGGGCCATACGATCCATGGCAAACCGTCTCCACGATCTGGCCTCTGACCCCTTGTTCCAAGCCTGCGCCGCCGTCGAATTCCTCCTCCCCACCTGCGCCTCTGCCTGAGAGTAGAGAAGAAGCATGTCAAGCCCCGACCACCGCAAAGAAGACAAAGTCGAAGGTCCCAAGACCCCCATCTCCCATCCGACAACACCTGCCATTCGTCGCTGAGGCGAGAAGCCCCGATCGACGAGGAGGCGCTGTCGGACGAGCGACCACTGCTCCTTCACTCTTGCCAAACCCTAGTTTTCTCTCCTGTTTTCTCGGTGCTTCTTATTGTAAACCCTTGAATTTAAATCTAATGATAGGTGAAAAAAAAAAAGTGAAACCATGCCAAAAAAAATTAGTCAAGGTCAATAATATAAAATATAAGTTGTGACTCATATACCAACTGTTCCATTTTGACAGTCTCAAGTCTCAACTATACACAATCCAATCACAAACCAAAACTAATTCCTACACTCTATTGATCATTTTTTTTTTTTTGTAAAAAAAAAAGATAAATAAGTGACAAACGTTCATTGTTTACAAACCAGTTGACTTTGCCATTGTATTGTTTACAACATAATAAACTTTCAGCAAAAGTATCTGAAGGAGAATCCAAATTCATACTCAAATAGTTAATTGTTTATAAATATATATTATCTTTATATTATAAAGGAGAAAAAAAAATTATATTATAGAAATGGGTCGGATTGCAAGCTGCAATATGTCATGCTCGGGCCGTGTAGGACTTATAATGGGCTCGGCCGGGTCGGACCAATGGACTCATTCTTTGGCCGAGCCCGACCCATTAGAATAACGTGCTTGAATTGTTCCAGGCCGCCAACGTGGTTGAATAGGATCGGACCGCTTTTAAACGTGTTGCATTCGTGCTGTGCTCGGACCTAGCAGCCCTTTTGCCCCCAACCTGCTATTCCAGAATGCAATCAACCTCTACCACAAAAACAACAAACTTACAACATTTAAAAAAAAAAAAAAAAACAAACTTACAATTCAGAAATCTAGAATATAACACTGCCATTTTCATAAAATCAATTATTTATTTATTTTATTTTTCGACAAGACGTCTTCAGTTCTGGTATGAGGAATTTTACATATGAAGCCTAGTAACAATTATAATAAATAAACAAATTTGTTTGAAAAAAAAAACAATTTAATATTTGAAGCTAGTTTCTGAATCTTTACAACCAAGCGAACAAAGGTTACAACAAAATGAATAAAATGGTTACTCAACGAAAGGTCATTGCAACTGGCTTTTTTCATCTAGTAGCGTGATATACTCCAAAAATCCAAATTATGTACAAATACACTTCAATGCGGCACCGACCATATACTGGAGAAATCAGCAAATGTAGACTCATGACGTATGAAATTGTGTAAAACACAATGGTATATTTTCTCTGAGAATTCCCTTGGTGCATCACGAAGCACTTGATATTGGAAAACAATGACCAACTCAAGTATAGAGTCTCAGGCGTGTTGATATGGGTTCTCGACAGATAGGGCAAGATGAAAGACTGACTCCACAGTCCTTGCAGGTCTGGACAAAGATAGAGAACACAATCAATATTGTAGGCAGACAATTTCCACTTCAAAATTAATTACATCACTAAATTTCAGCTTGTAGATGGTTGGCAATGGCATTGGATAAACAGATGCATAGGTAAGACAAAAAGAGATTATTCAATTACTCTTCAAAAATTATTCAGTTATCTTCACCATTAGTAAAGAAAATCTTTCATAGATTTTAAATGGCATCATTGGATCCAATAAGATCACTTCCTTCTTGTCTAAAATTAGTAAACATCTGACTTTCAAAACTCATCTCCTCTTGCACAGCCAAAAGTCGGACAATCGAAAGTCCTTCTAGCTTACGCCAAAAAGAGAAATATTGGAAACTTCAAATCATTAAAAGAATAGACTATTTTAATGTTCACTTGATTCAGATACTATGTAATATAAATAACGTATAGTTAAGTTATATGCATAGACAGAGAAATAACTATGGGAAGATCTTCCCTCACCTTAGTGTATGATCTTCCCATAATTTGATTCTTCAAACAACAGTTCAACTATACTATATACAGGCTTCAAAATAAACCTCAAGTAAAGTAACTTGCTAATTTATTGTGTGATATCTCAGTTCAAAAAAGAAAACCCATTAATAAGCATACTAACCGTATGACCACATCCGAAAGCCATGTCCTTTGGATTTGTCAGGCAAATGGGGCACACCTTGAACAACATGCGAAACTTGTCTCAACCAAAAGATCACTGGAAAGGAATTTCATATAAAAATAATAGTCGAAACAAGGGGGAGAGGGAGAAAGAAATACCGACTCCACAGGAGCTTCTGGCAGCACGGGAGCTGATGCCTCGACTTTTGGAATGCTTGTCATTGGTGGGATTGATTTAACTGCATTATCATGATTGATCACATCGCGTGGAGGTGGAAGTGGCCTTGTACGTGGACCACCTTCTGATTCATAACTACAGAAATACAAAGTGTAAAATACTGAAAATCACTATATTAGAATAAATTGTTCTACCATAAAACTGCAACTCATTTCCTTACCTGGAAAGTTGAAGCCTTTGGGTGGCTCTGTACTGATATGGAATTTCCATAAGGGCCGCAAGTGCAAATGCTGCTTCCTTCTGTGATATATCCCTGTTGTCTGACATGATCTTGGTGAAGTTGACAAACTGTAGGAGGAAAACATATGGAAGGTTATCTTATGAAACTTAGTTCTATGAAAAGATTAAACAAGGTACACTGAAGTTGCTACATCTATGTATTAGATTACATCTCTAAATAGCATCAAACAACAAAAAAAAAACAGAATTAAAAAGAGCTGAATGACAGCAGCATTCCAATTATAAGGAATGGTATGAAATGAAGTACTTCAAAAAATATGGGAAACCAATGCTCAAAATCGAACCCTTTTCCACAAAAGCTCCAGCTCCTCCCCTTTCAGCTTCTCAAAAATTCCCTTATTTCTCTCCATCCAAATGACACAGATGGCCAGAATATAGCCATTACAGCGTATCTTCCCAGCACCAGTCCCTTTTTCTCCAGCCAAAAAACTTGTATCTTTCACACAACAAGGCCACAAACATCACTGGATTGTCTCGACTGATCAGACTCCTTAAATACCCTTTTCCCCAAAGCTAGCGCAACTGGATAGAGGAAGAAAAATGATGCCCACACTATACACTGGTGAGGGAAGGTAAATAGCAGGAGCAATCTTACAGCCTGGACCTTATGAAGAGCTTTAACTTTCCATTTTACAGAAGAGGTAATGAATTGAGGGATGGAAGGATTGTCCATCAAATACCTCCAGAATGATTTACAAGGGTAGTACTCCCCTTATGACTCTTAACAACCACTTTTCTTGTCTGGTCTAGATGAAACCAGCACAAAACCCTCTAAACTGATAATAGACATAAGCTTCTCCCGGATCTGTCATGTTCCTTATAAACCCAGTCCCACAGTAGAAGAACTAGTACACAACCTAGCACTTTCCCTTACCCTTTCCCTGTACGGACAAACAAGTTTGCAGCTACAGCAAAAGAAAATGAAGCCTTGTGATATGTCTCTCCAACTTTGACATGAGAATAAAACACAATATTAGAATCCCAGGATCTCTTGCAGCTTGTATTTACTTCTAATGAAAGCACACCATAGAGAATCACTACTTTCATCCCTGACACACAAAACGCTTCAATAATCGTTAAATGGAATCAAACTTTTCTGACCAACATACTTTTGTTCTTAATTCTCTTTCTCCCCAGCGATTGTCTCAATTTTTTTGTTCAAAATTTGAGTTTATCTGTGCTCCTTTGATACTTTGTTGACTAGACTAACTTAATTGTATTATAATGAACTAAAATTCTAGTGCACTGAGGTCTAAAACGATATGACACTTAAAAGCTTACTAAATAGTGCTAAAAGTTCCAAATTAAAATACAATCCAACCCAATATTATTCAGTATAGTCCTGAAAACTTCACACTGTAACAATCACTGAGGAGGTGGTCCCAAATTGGATTTTTATATTGTACCTTCATCTTCATAAAGAGAAACCGGAGGATCTTAGTGGGAAGGTAAACTATTTCATTGTCACCCCTCCAACATGTTTTACAATCATTTCAATAAAGCAGAATAAAAGATAAAACAGGGGAGATTGGAACCAAACAGAAAGAACAGTAGATAGACAACATTACAGTGTGGTATAACTTTACACGAACTGAATTTTCTATGAAATATTGAAAGGGAAATATAGAAAAATGTAATATATATCATCAAATATTAATTTATGTACTCCCACAATATCCTATGATCTCATCCTAATGATGATAAGTTCTTGTATCATTCGATATTTCATATCTGTAACCATGCTTCAATGAGCACCACCATCAATAAAGGCAAGAAACTAATATGGTTCATTCCTCACAGAGAGAACTCATAACTTATCTTCAGTCATATCAATAAAATCAGCACATGACTAGGAAGCCACCAAAATGTTAAATATTGATTATATAACCAACCTATACAAGACAAAGATGATCTGCATTGTCGTGGGATACAAGCTATTGAATGGAAATAAAAATTAACTCTGAGTGCCACTTAATTACGTACCTAGAAGTTGTCAAATGCTTGTTGAGGAATGTTATCATCAAATTGCTGCATTGCATCCCACGGTCCGTCCCCAACTCCAACCAAGATAATTGACAGAGGATATTTGCTGTTTAAAGAATTCTGATAGTGAGGACACTATAAACAAAAATTAGTGTGCTCTAGAAGCAGAATGCATTACTTTACCTAGCAGCAACTATGGAATTTACAGTCGCTTGTTCTTGGGCACTGAATCTTCCAGGTGGGGTATCAGGGCTTCTGGTAACCTACGTGAAGATAGACGCATTTCAAGGCCATAAGAAGAACATATGCAATAAAGAAAAAATGAAATGACCATGTGAAAAAAGAAGAAGAAAAACTAAGGGCATTGAACATGTTTCACCGACCTGTCCGTCTGCTATAATAACAAGAACATGGTATTGTCCATTGTTTTTTTCAACAATGTCAATTGCCGCATCAATTATTGGGGAAAACGAGGTTGGACCTGTGAATAAGGAAACTAAGATTATCATATCTGGTGTGCGCACCATGTTCGAATTATACTAATCAGGTATAGCCGAGTGAAATGTGACTACAAGGTATAGCAACGGATACGTAGACAATCAATATCAGATATATGAAATCAGGTTAGCTTCATTAACCTAATTGGGTGGAGGTAAGATAAAGAAGTTTGCTGCTGACAAAACGATCCTTTAAAAGGCTGAATTGATACTGTAGACAAATTTATTTATACAGTACAACCTCAAACCACATGTACCATGGGATAGGGACTGCTATAACATGGTAAAAAAATCTAACAAAATATTGAGGATTCATTGACTGATTGACTTGTATAAAATGGTCTGAAAATGCTCATTCACCAGATTAATGGAATATTGAGCATTCATCCTCCACGTCATAGGAAGATGGTGTCAGGATAACAGAAGCCTGGAAATGATCTTTCTTCTCCTGAGTTTTATTTATAAGAAATTCCAATCAATTTTTACAAGTGTCATTGCTGTGGAGGGTGAGATCAGGAGTAGACAGAGAGTGAAACAGAATGGCTCAGCTTACACTAAGTGAAAGTTCAAATGAATGAGCTTCTTCATCTAGAACATCAAAAGCTATTTCTTATCCTGAGCCAAGGAATTTTTAAACATTCATTGATGACACATGATTGTATGAATCAAAATCTTAGCATGAATTCATCTAAGTTTGGATAAAAGAAAACCAAGAATAAAATAACCAAGAAACACTCATTGTAGAAATACAGATAAAGCCAAGAGTTATCATACATATGGAGCAAGTCTTCACTTCAGGAAGATGCTACTTGGCAGAAGGAAATTGCAACAATGAGAGGGCAAACTGTCAAATACCTGATAACCTTAAGAATGGAACAATCTCCCTATACCGAGCAAGAGCTTCCTCGAACCCAACACAGCATCGATCATCAGGATAAAAGCGGAACACACCTTGATCATGTGTTGATGCTACAAAAGATGACACGATCAGAAAGCTCTGTACTGATAACTGGTATGTATTTTCAAGCAGAAGTAAAAATAATAACTTGACAGTAGACACTAACCATCGCCAAATCCAAAACAAGGAATTATATTATCTTCATCGAAAGGAGACAAAGTGCGGCCAATTATAGAGATTGCTTGCTCGTAAGGATTAGGTGTGCTACCGATAGCATGAAGACTTTTTCTGTTGAATGAATATTTGCCTACAATCATTGAAATGTAACTTTTATCTACTTCCACAAGTAGTCATGAAAAATAATTCATCTAAAGGACTAGAAATATCACCTGTCCATTCATTGCTCTTTGTGAAGTCGATACCAAGTATTAAATTTGATGATTCAAGGCCAGCTTCTCTCAATGAAGCAATAACCTGGACATATATATTGATGCTTCTGGTTACTGAACACGCTCCATAAATAGCAGATAATGAATACACTTATTGCTAATTTATTACACATACAATTACCCACTCAGCAGGACTACTGAGATGAAGGATGGATAAATAGTTCTTGTTTGTGTGTGTGTGTGTGTGACACATGCAAAAGCAGTTAGCCTCTATATATAGACCATATCTTCATAAGTTTAAATCTCAGTTCATATACTCAGCAGGAATACTGATATGAAGGATGGATAAATAGTTCTTGTTTCTATATATGTGACCTTTCTGACACACCCAAAAGCAGTTATCAGTTTAATTTCAGTTTACATACGTCTTATAAAAATCAATCAGTCAATAAGAAATGCAATGCTAGTGGTTGAAACCTGATCCAAAGAGTTGAAATTGTCGCCTATACGTGTAGATGGTAGCTTTTGTTTAGAACTAGAGTCCATCGAAGTGCCTGCATAGGAAGGTGGTTCAGGTGGGAAACTATCATGAGAATCATCATCCGTCCATAAATTATCATGAGAATCATTATACGTTGATTCGCCATTCCCCATGTTTGGGAGGTAGATGGTACCTGTATCAGAAAAAGGAAACAGAGAATAGCGGATTAGAGGACAATTCTTGACGCATGCCTTAAATTAGTTCATTCAGATGCCTTATTTAATTCTCCCGCAACAAATTAGATGGGCAGAATAAGACTCGAAGTATGACAACTCCGGTATTTAGCTTATACATTTACAAACTCAAACAAGTCATCTCCATCCAGATGAATCAACCTATACGTCCTGTAATCTAGATCAAACACGTTGAGTTGGAATACTAAAACGGTTATAGGTCAGGTCAGTTAGCGCAATTCCCTTAGTTTTTAATCGCTGGACCAAATTCTTATTTCCAAACTAATTGCATTGGATTCCAAATTTCTGCTAACAATCGACTCAGAACTCAAATTTCAAATAAACTCAGAATCCAAGAAATCCATGGTAACAAGAAAGCTTGACAATTTCTGACATCATATCAAACTCTAGATAATCAGAACTTGAGAAATGTACGGATTTCTAAAACTCAAATTCAATTTTCATGCACAACTTAACAACAAAACTAACAAGGAAACACAAAGACTTGACATGCTAAAGCAAATCACCAACAAACCCATTAGCACATGCCATCAAAATATGAAACTAGAAGTGAGTCTCAACAATCAGAAAGTGAATATTACAGCAAACCATTGATCAGCAAAAGAGAGATTTTCAGACACAAACCTGTAATATGTTGAAGCAGAGATGAAAGGGGTTGATTGTTGTAACAATATTGGAGATGTTGATCTCTTAAATACCAAAAAGTCAACTGGGTGGCGTTGGGCTACTTCTTCTTCTTCTTCTGTTCCTTAAAAAAGTAGCAAACTTTTGCCTGGTTTTTCTATGATTCTCATGTCTGTTTCTCTTTAGAATACATAACGTGCACACGTTGGGAATGTGGTCGTCAAGTTTGAATAGTCGGGTCAAAGGGATTTTACCGCTAAAGGACAAGCAAATTTTGGTTAGGACTTAGGAGCTAGAAAAATCCAAAAGGGTTATGAAGGCCTGAAGAGAGCAAAGGGACTTTTACTTTTACCATAAACTCGTTTAAAAGTGGGACTTTCTAGAAAAAGAAAAAAAAAAAGGATAACAGGAATCTAGATGGAATGATGGATACTTATGGCCTAAGTTTATGTTTGGTCTATCATTGTTCTCGCTCTTGGAGTAGGGGGCCATCATGGCCGGGCTAGGGCCGGCCCTACCCTAAATTTTAGGGCCTAAGATAGGGCCGGGTCAGGTCTAGTCAAAGTCAACAAAATTTAGGGCCGGATAGGGTAGGGTCGAGGCTTAAATATGTTAACCCTTACCTGTCCGAAAAGCCCGAAGGACAAAAATGGCCAGGTCGGGCAGGCCTTCCAAATAGGGCAGAAATGGGCCTAAAAGGGCTTTAATTTGTTTAACAAAAAGAAATACATTTTTCTTTTTTCCTTAGAATGTGGCTCCATGGTCATATAGGCAATATAAGACTCATTATTTTTTGTTGATCATAGTTAATATATATATATATATATTGAGATTAACTTATAAGTTATAACATTTATAAATATTAGTTAATGAGGTTATATTTAATTAACTATTTCTCTAAATCTCTAAATTAATTTTTATTTAACAAAGGAAATAAGAATTAAAGAAAATAAAGCTTAGGAAATTAATTACCAAAAAAGAGATAAGTTGTGTGCTATAGAAAAAAGAGAAATTTATTTTTAAAATAGAAAATATTAGGGCTTAAACGGGCGGGCCTAGAGGGCCGGTCCAGGCTTGGCCCTAACAGGCTCAAACGGGTAGGGCCGAAGGGCCGGGCCGGGTTTCAATTGCATGGCCCTTACCCTACCCTATTTGAGAAAGGGTCGGGCCGGCCCGCCCTAATGCAAGGGCCGGGTAGGGCTTCGGCCCTATGGGCGGGGCGGGCTAAATGATGACCCCTATCTTGGAGTATCTATAAAACACCTAAAACAATAATCTTTACTCAGAAAAAAGAATATTCCATGACAGCAAATCAATGATACATATACTTTCTCATTCTTATGATACGTCAGAAATAGCTGTTGTTTATGTAAATACATTTTTTCTAAGTTAATATGCTTATTTCAACACACTATCAAATCTTGATAAATTGAATATGAGACTTGAAACCACAATAAATAAGTTCTTCATGCGCTCAAAAGTACTAACTTTTTTTTAGCCCACGATCAACATATGGTTAGTTTTATTTCAGAGTTGGGTCATTCTTTAACACAACCAATGAGACGAGACGACCTTGGCGAATTTGAGACATTATGGCTGGTGATTCAAAACAAAAATTCAAGACAAAGCAATCTCAACTTTTTATTGTTTCTACTTTAGTTAATCTTTGTACCTACATGTGCCAGAACAAGCATAATTAGCTGTAATGAGCCACGGTCATTGTACCGCCAGAGGTACCAACTCTCACCAAAGGAGTGACCTGCGAGAGCACAGCCAGACGGGCTACCGCCTGAGCCCCGGATCGCCCCCAGATCACCGCTGACGAGCCGCCACCCGCTGCGCCAAGATAGCATCAGAAGCTCCAGACGCTGGGAATCAAAGCACATCAGTCCCACATCGAAAACAAGAAGAAGATCAACCTTCTCCTCACCTATAAAAGGTTCTCTCCTCTCTCCTCATTAATTACGCATTTATTACTCATTTATTGTTACGCTGCCTATATGCATTGACCGACTTAGGCATCGGAGAAGTGAAGACCGCCCAACGCGATCTCCCTCTCACGCCCTATCTCTCGTGTGACAGCTAGCGGAGGCCATCAAATCCTCAGAGTAGCGGTCCGCCCACCGGACCCGCGTTAAATGAAAGATCGGCTACCGCCGGACTTTGAGCATTAACATTGGCGCCGTCTGTGGGAACCCTTGAACAAAAGGTCATCCCGCCACAATCACCATGACTAACGGTAGCGGGGAAAACGCTGAAGAGCAGGCAGACCAGTCAGCCATTCCCCAACCTACCAACCCGGCGGTAAACGTCAACCGCGCACTATTCAGCACCCCGGTAAACCCTAGCGGTGAGACAAACCTAAGTAGCAGCCGCCCACCAGGCCAAGACCTCACCTCTCTATATGAGCTAGCACTGGCGGATCTTCATATTGCAAATAGAGAATGCGAACAAGAGAGCAAAGAAAAGGCCGAGGCCCAAAAGAAGGTGGCCACGTTAGTATCACGTTTTGATGAACTAAGAAGAACGCTGAAGGTAACCGCCAACCCGGCACGGAGCGAACAGTCACGGAGCACCAGTCATAGCCGACCTAGTACCGGCGCATTGATACCATCACCAGTCGTGCATATGCAGGTCCCGCTGGACCCACCAGAGCTATTGGGAATGGGGCCGCCCCCCGTGCCCCAGTTAATGTTAGAGCAGGAGGCAGAGTCATTGCTGCAACCCCACCGCTCGAGACCAAGTGCAAGAACCGAAGGAAACCTACCCGCTCCCAGGCGAGGATCAGTCCAGCGGAGTGCCTGACCAGGCCTCGCCGGCGATGCAATCGCTCAAATACTGGAAAGGATGCAGCAGTTGGAGCAAAGGTTAATCCGAGCAGAGTCAAGCACCCCAGCGCCAATTTCAAATCCACTTTTCGCGTCCAGGCCAGGACCATTCACTGCTGCAATTCTACAGGCTGTCAGACCGGCGTACGCAAAGACTCCAAAAATGTCACATTACAGCGGTAAGACTGACCCCTTCGTCCATATGGACACCTTCAAGAAGGTCACCAACAATAAAGGATTCGATGATGCCACCCTATGCCACTTGTTCAGCGAAACGCTAGACAATGAGGCAATGAATTGGTTCTTCGAGTGCCCGCTGGGATCCATTGACTCATTCCAGGCATTGTCACACGCTTTCCTTTCTCGGTTCATCCTACTGTCCGCCGGACACCACAATACAAGCCAACTGTTCAACGTCAAGCAGGGTACGGAGGAAACACTAAAGGCATTCGTCACAAGGTGGCGAGGGGCAGCATCTCAGTGCCGTGACCTTGATAAAACAATGGTGTCAGCGGATTTTAAGCAGGGACCCCCCAAAGTGCCATTCCTCTATCACCTCAACTACAATCATCCAAATGCGGTGTACGACCACCTCATGAGTGAGGCGGTCATTCATGCCCAAGCAGAATTCATCACATATGGAGAAACCCCACTGCCACCAGCAACGCTAGCAAAATCAACACAACCCTCCTCCAGTCAGCAGGGGATCGCTAACAAAACCCCCAACACACTACCAACTGACAAAAAGAGGGAGTGGCAACAGGGCCAGTACCAGAACAAGCGGCAGAAGGACCAACACTATAAGGGAAATCGCCCATCCCATGGGGACAACCGCAACAAACAGACGGAGTCCTCTCAGCCGTATGCAGTATTTACTGTCCTCACAGCCTCGTATGAGGAAATATACAATCAGTGCAAGGATCAGATCCCACCACCGCCCCTGGGAAGATACCCAAAAGCGGGCAAACCAAGAAAAACCGGCAGGTGGTGCAAATACCACGAGGATAGCGGTCACAATACCAACAGCTGTAATGCTCTCAAAACGGCCATTTAGACCTTGCACCGAGATGGCAAGATGGAGCAATTCAAGGTGCGCCAACCACCACCTGTGATCGCCGACATTGAGCCCTTAGGCCTCATCAACACCATCGACGGAGGTGCTCCAATCACCAACATGTCTCACAGGGCAAGAAAGCGTTATGCACGAGCTAATCACCCAAAGGAAGTCTGCAACATCCGCTACGAAAGATCCTCAAAGCTCCTAAAGTCTGGTTGGGAGCCCATTACATTCTCAGAGGAGGAGGAACGTGGAGTACATCTGCTCCATGACGACGCATTCTTGATCGACGCCATTCTCGGCAAAATGTCAGTCGGAAGGATCCTGGTAGATAACGGATCCGCTGTCAACGTCATATTTAGTGGTTGTTACAACGACCTTAAGCGAAACAGAAAACTACTCCAAGATCATGAACCACTGCTCAGCTTCTCCGGTGACGTCACGCAACCGCGGGGTTCTGACTATATGCTGCTAGTTATCGGTACTAGTCCATGTATGGCGGAGATACATACGGAGTTCATAATTGTCTATTGTTTCAGCTCATATAACGCCATCATTGGTCGGCCAGCACTCAACAAACTCAAGTGTATCATCGCCGGATACATGCTGCTCATGAAGTTCCCCACACCCAACGACACAGGCTGTGTCAGGGGAAGTCAGCAGTTGGCACGCGAATGTTATTCAACTACTATAGCACGATCAACCCGCTGCCATGAGATCCTAGCGGCAGGGAGTCAGGTACGGCCACCAAATATTTTTGAGGATCCCAGGGATGACGAAAATAAGTACTTAAAGAAGGAGTCGGTCAACCCAGAAACCTCATTAAAGGTTGTCAGCATCTCTGACGAGCACCCTGAGAAGACAGTCCGCATAGGCGCTCAATTAGACCCAGAGCTGGCGGCGGAACTCACTCAGTTCCTACATGACAACGCTACGGTCTTTGCCTGGTCATATGCAGACATGCCAGGTATCTCCCCTGAAATCATCACGCACAAGTTGAGCATCAAACCATCCTTCTTCCCTATTAAGCAGAGGCGCCGAGCCTTCGACGAAGAGAAATACCGTGTTATAGGAGAAGAAGTTGCCAAGCTGCAGAGCATTGGGTTCATCCGCCAAGTCATCTATCCCCAGTGGATTTCCAACCTGGTTATGGTAAAAAAGGCTAGCGGCAGGTGGCGGATGTGTGTCGACTTCAAAAATCTTAATAAGGCATGCCCAAAAGATAGTTTCCCACTACCCCGCATTGATCAGCTGGTTGATGCAACCGTTGGACACGAGCTCCTCAGCATGATGGATGCTTTCTTCGGCTATAATCAGATCAAGATGCATCCCGACGACTGGGAATGCATCACCTTCACCACCAACAAAGGCCTGTATTGTTACAATGTTATGCCTTTCGGTCTGAACAACGCAGGAACAACTTATCAGCGACTGATGAACGCCATGTTCGCGGAACATCTGGGCAAGATAATCGAGGTCTACGTAGACGACATGTTGGTCAAGAGTATAAAAGCCAGCGAACATGTGGCAAACCTCAAAATCATAATAACCATCCTCTTGGCCTACGGTCTGCGCCTCAACCCAGAAAAATGTTTTTTTTGGCGTCACCGCCAGCAAATTTCTGGGTTATATTGTCAGTGAACGAGGCATCGAGGCTAACCCTGACAAGGTGCAAGCCATCCTCGACTTGAAGGACCCAAAATGGAAGGTGCACGTCCAAAGCCTCCAGGGCAAGGTAACCGTCCTGTCTCGATTCATTTCCAGACTGACTGACAGATGCGCCCCATTTTTCAAAGTCCTTAAAACAACCCACAAGAAAGTCATCAACTGGAACCCAGAGTGCCAGGCAGCGTTCCAGGGCTTGAAGGAGTACCGGGCGACATTTTCATTCCTTTCCATTCCTGTGCAAGGCGAAACACTATACATATACCTAGCGGTATCGCAATCAGCTGTAAGTTGCGCCATCGTCCGGTGGGAGAACCAGGACGAGCTCCCAGTGTTCTATGCTTGCAGAGGCATGAACTGAGCGGAAACACGGTATCCTCCCTTGGAGCAACTTGCTCTCGCACTCATCATTGCTGCTAGACGCCTCCGCCAGTACTTCCAAGCCCACACAATCCATGTGCTAACCAATCAATCGCTGAGACAAGTAACGCATAACCCTGAACATTCGGGGCACCTCAGCAAGTGGGCCATTGAGCTCAGCGAATTTTACAAACCAAGAACCGCCATGAAGGGCCAGGCGGTGGCAAACCTCACAGAGCGCTAGCTCGAATCCAAAGTCGGAGCACAACCAAGAATGGAGATGGTGGTATCTGAGGAACAATCTCCCCGACAGTCAGACTGGAACCTGCATGTGGACGGCTCCTCTTGTCTCAAGGCCAGCGGTGCCGGAATCATCTTAACAGGTCTTGGGGGGTTGAAATTCAACTTCAAGGCTTCCAATAACATGGCGGAGTATGCAGCACTTATTGCCGGCCTACTCCTGGCCATCGATTCAGGGGCCAACAGTGTCAACATCTTCAGCGACTTTCAATTAGTCATTAACCAGGTCAACGACAGCTTTCAGGCTAAGGACCAGCAATTGGCAGCATACTTAGGTTACGTCAAGACACTGCTAAAAAAATTCAAATTTCACACCATCACACAGATCCCCAGGGAAAAGAATGCCAAGGCTGATTCACTGGCGAGACTGGCAACCGCTCAGCCATACCAAATTCTAGCGGACACAAGGGTGGAGTGTCTCGACAAGCCAAGTATCACAAAAAACCCTAGCGGAGATCTTCAACATTGAGGTCAATCCTAGCTGGATGGATGAGATTATCAAATACAAACGCAACGGGACATTGCCAGAGGACAAAGTCGACGCGCGACAACTCAAGCGGAGAGCAACCCGTTACAACATCCAAAACGGTAAACTTTACCGCCAGGGATTCACTCACCCTAACCTCCGCTGTCTAACCCCAGAGGAAGGAAAGGTCGTGCTGGCAACGATACACGGCGGAGAATGTGGAAACCACTCGGGCCCCAGATCCTTAGCCAATCGCATAATGCGACAGGGCTACTTCTGGCTTACACTCGGTGACAACGCCCGGCAGATATCGAAATCTTGTCACAAATGCCAACAATATGCTGATCTTTTACATGCCCCGGCGGAACCACTGTCGGTCATCATCGGTCCATAGATTCACTCCACGTGGGGCCTAGACTTGATGGGAAAATTCCAAACCGCGAAGGGCCAGTTCAAATACATCATTGTTGCTATCGACTACAATAACAAATGGATAGAGGCGGAGCCCTTGACGGCAATAACTACCGCCAAGGTAATTCACTTCCTCTGGAAGAACATCTACTGCCATTACGGTGTCCCGCATACAATCATCACAGACAATGGCACACAGTTCAATAACAAGGAACTCATCTCTTTCACAGCCAACCTGGGTACCAAGATGCGTTTCGCATCTGTCGCTTACCCTCAAACCAACGGCCAGGTCGAAGCGGCAAATAAGATAATCAAGAAGCTATTACAGAAGAAACTCGACAGGGCCAAGGATTTGTAGGGGGAGAAACTCTAGGAAGTTCTATGGGCCATCAGAACGACCCCAACTTCCGCCACTGGTGAAACCCCCTTTTGTATGATGTTCGGAACTGAGGCCGTCTTGCTTATCGAGGTAACTCAACCAACCGCTAGGGTCGAAGGCTACTACCCAGAGACCAATAGAGATGGAGTCAACCTTGACAGGGATCTCCTAGAGGAAAAACGACATAAAGCCCATCTGCACAACCTGCAAAAGAAGCAGCGGGTATCGTGTTTCTACAACGCCAGGGTCAAAGCCCCCAACCTCCAACTGGGGGACTGGGTAATGAAGGAAGTCATACCACCGCCAACAAAACTCCGCCCAACTTGGGAAGGTCCATACAAAATTGTAGAAGTCGTTAGCCCAGGCACCTTCTACTTAATGGACAAGGATGGCGTCACAACGACCCACCCTTGGAATACCGAACACCTTCGGTATTACTACAAATAGTCATGCCGCTACCCAAGAGCATCTTGACTTAGCTAAATTTTTGTTCAATATTTAGCTAAGGGAAGCTACCCAATGGGTACTACCCCGCTTTTGTAAACGCTGTTCAGGTAGCTATCAATGAAACGAGAAATTATTCAAACCATTGTTACCAAGTCTAGCACTAGGGGCAGCTGGCAACGCCAGTCAGCGGACCACATCCGCTATATTGTGCACTTGGACCAATTTTAATTCCTTTAATGTTTCATTCGTTGGCAAAAGCAAAATTGTCAAAACTCTAGCGGTACAAGACATCATAGAAAAAAAACCAAATTCTGAAATTTCATATACTTAGGGCTGGGACTCCCCACCCAAAAAAGTTCATTACATCAGATAATTACGCCTCAGCGGCTACAAAAATAATATGACTTCCATCTTTCAAGGGTTGGCGGGGTTGGCTCGGCTTCCTTCGGCATCTCCACCTTCAGCATGCGGCGGCGGATGTTGGCGGCTTGTGTGGTCAGATCCGCGGGCACTAGGACTTGGGGTCTCTATTGTACCATCCGCCAGGGTATGGCCCGCCAAAAACCCAGCACGGGACACCTCCTACTGGGTAGGAGTCCGCTGGGAGTCATCCTCCGGATAAGTGCCACTTTCCCCACTACCCAAGCAGGCACCATCAACCTGAGAGGGGGCAATATCCTTTGCCGGCAGAGCATCCTTAGCTGGCGCCACGACCGGCATGGACGCCTTCGCCCAGTCAATGTCGCCTTTCTGCTGTAGCATTTCCACATTGGCTAGGGCACCGGCCTTCGCCGCTTCGATCAGCGCCTTCTTATATTTCACCGACTGCTTGAATGACTCCACAGCGGCGGCCGCAGCACGGCTCCCCTCAGCCCCCAGGCGAACGACTTCACCCTCCAGTAGTTTAACCTCGGCCAGCCTAGCGGCAGACTCTCGCTGAAGGATCTCAACCTTTTTATCTTTGGCGACCACCCGATCTTGCAGCAGGGACAAATCTTGCTCTAACTTGGAGAATTGATCGTTCCGCTCCAGGTCCCGCTCAATGGCGACGGCCAACTTGCCATGAGCATCTGCTGCATCACAGTTGGCCTTTGTCAGGCGTCGCTCCACATCAGCCAACCTGTCCTAGGCCTCCCCCAAGTCCCTCTGCAGCCTGCCACCTCCTCCCTGAGCTCCCACTCAAGCCGGGGCTGTTTCGACGCCGCCAGAAACATCTCGTGCAGCCCAACAGAGATGTGCCCAAATGCCTCGCTGAAGGGAGATTGGTCAGCGGCGGTCGACCATACAATCCCCTCCAGGCCGCTGAACCCCAGTCCCTCGTAGAGGTGATAAAGAAACTCCCGCTCACTGTCATTTAGAAACTCGGCGTACGCAGCAAATGAGTCTAGGTCGCTCGTGGCCTCCTCTTTCGCCATGTCCGCAGGAACCTGGGGCAGAGCCTGTCGTGCCTTCTTCTGCTGGCGGGCCCCAGCGATCTCCATGGCATCCTCCTCTTCCCCGCCGAAGTCATTTTGACGGCATTTTCGCTGAAGCACCCGCGTGCTTCCAGCAGGAGCAGGCCTCGAACCCCTCGTCGGCGGCTCCAACCCCGCAATGGTGACGTCCTCCGCTGGGCGCACTGTTTTCTTGTGTGGCCGACGCTCTCTCTTTCTGCAGCACAGCCTCTCTTATCGCACCAGTCCCCGCCTGAACGGCAGGCAGCCAGTCACTACCAAGATGGGAGTGGTGCGGCAAGGGTAACACCACGGGAACCTTGGACGGGCTTAGCGCCAGCGTTTCCGGGTTCACAACAGTTTGCTGAGCCGCCAGCCCGGAAACGTACATGGTCTCGAGGAAGTTGTCGATCTCAACACGGTCCATGGCTTTTGCAAAGGCGTCTCGGCTCGCTTTGGTACCCGGCGGAGTTTCTAAAAAAAAAAAAAACAAACCAGTCAGCTTGGGATAATCTCATCAAAGGTGCGGAATGGCGGAGATTACTTACCAATAGCACGAGTCAGTTGTTGATCGACCAACAACTCCCAGCCAGTAAGGAGACGAAAATCCAGCAAGTTGCTATTCCGCCAGAAACCTCTGATACGTGCCACGCGACACTCCTCTTCGCGAGTCAGGTTATAGCGCAACCCCGCTGAACAAAAAAAATGGGGGTCATTGTCAATACAAAGTACAAGGCTGTATATATATGTAAAAAAACCCCGCCAGTCATGTTCAGCGAAGACCGACAAACAACCTCGGATAGGCTGAAACTCCGACTTAATCCTAAACGTCAGCTCCCCCTCGTTGAACCCCGCTTGGTATTCCCACCCCGTCGTGGCAACACAAAAGGTCCCTCGCCAGTAAGACATGGAATCTCGCAGGTTCTCGATCAGCTTGGGCGCTCCCTAGCGGCGGCTCAAGTTTACCTGCCCTCTGCAACCTTGGCGCTTCATGTACACTAGTTCGAAGAAGTGCAACACCTCCACCACAGTTGGTCCCTCGCAACCCGACAACAGCCATAACAAGTTCAGCGCCAGCATCAACCGCCACATGTTGGGGCAGATTTGCCCAATGGCAACGCCAAACTCGCACACCAAAATTTGGAGGTTTGGTAGCAGCGGGAAAGTCACTCTCTGGAGGAATATCGCCTCGTGCACGGCGGCAAACCCCGCTGGAAGAATCAAGGCTTTCTCCTCCATCGTCGGCGGACGCAGCTTCACTACGCCTGGCAACTGAAACATCTGCTTCAGCCGGTTGACGGCGACAACAGTCATCCTACCTCCCGCCTCATCAACAGGGGTGCCGTCCTGGAGGACCCATGCTGACTCAGCATCCTCCCCCGCCACCTCTCCCCCGTCAGCGGAACCACTGGTAGCACTATTACTCACCAACCGCTCATCACGCATATTTTGGGCAGCGGCAACCTCCTCTGCCCTAGAACTCTCTGGACCCGAAGCACGACGCATGGCTACGTCCCAAGGTATGGTTTGTAGCGGCTCAACCTCTAGCGGTTCTGGCAGTGAGGTTCCTGCACGGGCAGACGGACGCAACGAGTCAATAAAAATTCTATCCGCCGCGCTGAACGACACTTCGGACCCAGAATCCTCACTGCTTGAAATCTCTATGATGTTGGCCATCCCAAACCCTAAAACCCAAATCAGTCAGCTCACACAAGATCTAATTTATCCCTTTTATCAGTTATACCCAAGAACGTCAAGAACAGTCACCCAGAAAATGCCAAAACAAGAACAAACACACTAAACCCAGATTCGACCATCTAACAAATCCCTAAGCCCCAACTCTGTCAAACACCATAACCCAACCCCAAGACTTACTTTGCACCCTCAGAGCACATCGGGGAAGAACATATCACACAAAAAAAATACCCAAAACCCAGAAACTGGCAATATCGAAAATCCAATGAAACAGGGATAAGGTTCAGGCTACCAACCTCAAGGATGAAGCCTCAAATGAGATCGTGAGCACCTGTCTTCGATGCAGGAGATCGTCGTCTTTCCTGATGTGATTACTCCACGAGATCGCCGTAGTTTTCTTCTCGAGTCTCAGACGAGCAAAGCTTGAAGACGAAGAGTAGAGTTTGAAGCTTTAGCAAAGTGTCAAATCTCGCTAACTTCCCCCCCTTTTATGTCAATGTCAAACAGTTCTAGGCCGTCCACTGAAAAACGACATCATGCACCAACTGTACATGTGTCCCATAACTCTACTTACTCTCCGGATTAACCGAGGCGTCGCCTCGGTTATAGAATCCGTCATTTCTCACATTAATGGCGAGGAGACGGCTACGCTAAGGAGACACGCCTCCACACGCTAACCCTCTGGAGGTTACCCACGTGTAAACCACCTTCAGTCGAAGAGTCTCGAGAAGGTAACCACTGGGAAGAGGTTGCCAATCATTGGAAGTCCCCGCTAAGCGAAACCCCGCTAGCGGAACTTCTCACTTGCCATCCTCCAAGTGTCGATGTCCCTGCTGAGCGAAACCCCGCTAGCGGAACTTCTCACTTGTCACCGTCCAAGTGTCGAAGTCCCCGCTGAGCGAGACCTCGCTAGCAGAAATTCTCACTTGTCACCCTCCAAGTGTCGAAGTCCCCTCTGAGCGAGACCCCGCTAGCGGAACTTCTCACTTGTCACCGTCCAAGTGTCGCAGTCCCCGCTGAGCGAAACCCCGCTAGCGGAACTTCTCACTTGTCACCCTCCAAGGGTCAAAGTTTTCGCTGAGCGAATCCACGCTAGCGGGACTTCTACTCGTCAACTTGCAAGAGAGGCAGCCTCCTCTACACGCAACACTGCCGGCAGAGCTCCCTTTCCATCTTACAAACCGCGTACTTTGCTGAGCGCAACACCGCTCGATAAAATACCGCCAGCCACATCTACGTAACGCTGGTTCCTGCTACAACAAGCGGGGGGATATCCGCCAGCGGCGAATCCCGAGGCTACACCTTATTGACAACGACCGCCATGCGGCGTTACGGTCGGATCGTCCTTACGGGACACGGGGACTTGTCAACAGTCTACGACGACCCTGATCAGGTACGTTGACCCCTGTCACCTGGGTACTAAAGATTGGGTTCGCTACCCAATACCCTTTGCTTCGAGCAGCTCCCCCTCAACAAAAAAATTGCCGACCATCTAGAGGTCCGTCTTGGCTAGGGAATGGGGGATTCCCTGGCGGGCCTAGCAGGGGCCCACCCGAAAGGGTATAAAGCGTTCGCTCAGTAAATCCATGGTTGACAACGCACTGACGCTAATTATGCTTTTGCAAGTCTAGCGGAGGTAACGCTTCACATCGCCGATCAACTCCCCTTAACTGGGGACTTGGGGGACTTGTACCTACATGTGCCAGAACAAGCATAATTAGCTGTAATGAGCCACGCTCATTGTACCGCCAGAGGTACCGACTCTTACCAAAGGAGTGACCTGCGAGGGCACAGCCAGGCGGGCTACAGCCTGAGCCTCGGATCGCCCCCAGATCACCGCTGACGCTCTGCCACGCGCCACGCCAAGATAGCATCAGAAGCTCCAGACGCTGGGAATCGAAGCACATCAGTCCCACATCGAAAACAAGAAGAAGATCAACCTTCTCCTCACCTATAAAAGGTTCTCTCCTCTCTCCTCATTAATTACGCATTTACTATTCATTTATTGTTACGCTGCCTATATGCATTGACTGACTTAGGCATCAGAGAAGTGTAGACCGCCCAACGCGGTCTCCCTCTGACGCCCTGTCTCTCGTGTGACAGCTAGCGGAGGCCATCTAATCCTCAGAGTAGCGGTCCGCCCACCGGACCCGCGTTAAACGAAAGATCGGCTAACGCCGGACTTTGAGCATTAACAATCTTAAACTATATTCATGCTTTGGTAACGTCTTTTGCATTTCAATTTTTTTTTTTTGGAGAATGCAATTTTATATTTTCATAAGGTGAAGTTTATTTAGGTTTTGTTGAAGTGCTAATGACATGAGTTGGAATTTGTCAATAGTTAACAAAAGTATTTTAATTCAATTTACTCATGTTATCCTCATCTCACAAATGACAACAATTGGAGACACAAAAGTAATCAAAATCCTTGTAATGATCTTGTGCTAGGATGACAAAAGGGCAATCGACACCTCATAAGCTACTCATAGTCAAAGATTAATGGGCATAATACATCTTGTCCTCAAATAGGAAGAGATGACATCATTTCCTCACTTAGATGTATAAGTCTGCATACTCTACTTTTATGTCGATCCATATGATAATAAGGCCTCTCCATTTATACCAGATGTTTTGTGTGTTTTTTAGTAGGGAAAATTCTCATACACCCCAAATCCACCAATATAGTTCCCATACACCCCACCAACTTATTTTTCTTCCCACTCACACAAATATTTTCACTTTTTCCACTACTGTCCAAAATATCACTTCCTATTCATCTCACTTTTACCCCTCCCTTTTATTTAATTTTATCTTATTTTATTTTTGAAGCGTGGTGGGCCCATCTTGAAATTATTTGTTTAGATATAATTGCAGTTAAATTTCATCCTCTATTCGACGGTAAACAGTAAGCTTTACTATTCATAATTTCGATAGTTGACAGGCTTGAATTAGTTGCTATCTGTAAAAATACTAGCAAAGAATTACAAAAAGAGAGAGAAAAATTGAGAAAATTAAAAGAATATAGAGAAAGTCTTAACAGAGAAACTCCCAACTATTGGGATATCATCTACAGACTTCAAACTAGAATTTATAGAATAGAACAAGATATTGATAATCTTTTATATGTTCTAGAAGAGGAACAAAAACCTCTTGATTATTTGAGCATTGGTTAGATCCGCACATCACTGGTATCAAAGC
>BDJD01004819.1:116290-133816 GCA_002564525.1 Rosa multiflora | reverse complement strand
CTAGTTTCATCCATGAGCATAACCTCAAACACTTTCAGAATAAGCTTGAGTCTCAGAAAATTCCCACTCTTGATAAAATCAAGAAACCACTCGAACAATGGTGATCTTACCCCCTACAAACCCAAATTCGAGCCTATACTCCAAATCAAGCAACAAGAAGAATTACTTGTTGAAGAATCTTCTGAAGAAGAAGAAGAAGAAACTAGCAAAGATGAAGAAACTAGTTTCATCCATGAGCATAACCTCAAACACTTTCAGAATAAGCTTGAGTCTCAGAAAATTCCCACTCTTGATAAAATCAAGAAACCACTCGAACAAAATATCAATGTAGACCCTCAGAAGTTTTGGGAAAAAGACCCAGTGGTCTGTGAATTAAGATTACATGACATGAATGCCATCTGTCATGTCAAAGCCATTCCTCAGTACAAAGAGGAAGATCAGAAAGAATTCAGAAAAGATATTGAAGATCTCCTGAACAAGAGATTAATTCAACCCTCCACTAGCTCTCATCATGCTCCAGCATTCTACGTGAGAAATCATGCAGAAAATTTACAAGGAAAAGCTAGAATGGTGATTGACTACAGAGATGTCAACAAGAAGACTGTCAAAGACGGTTATCAAATTGCTCAAGTAAGAGTACTGATCAACCAGCTCAGAGGAGCTAAAGTTTTTTCGAAATTCGATGCAAAGTCGGGTTTCTGGCAGGTCAAGATGCATCCCAAGAGTGTTCCTCTCACTGCATTTGGAACACCACAAGGCCATTACGAATGGTTAGTAATGCCTTTTGGTCTAAAGCAAGCTCCTTCAATCTTCCAAAGAAAGATGGACAACATCTTCAAGCATGTTGCGGAGTTCTGCGTCGTCTACATAAATGACATTCTAGTCTTCTCCAAAAACATTGAAGAACACATGAAACACCTCCATGAGGTTGTAAAGCTGATAGTTCAACATGGAATTATCCTAGGTGAAAAGAAAATCTTCTTTATCCTCGATGAAGTTGATTTCCTAGGAATAAATATCAAGAATGGAGTGATAAAATTTCAACCTCATATCCTTGAGAAGATCTGGAAATTCCCAGATAAAATTCCTGAAGCTAAGAGTCTAGAAAGATTCCTTGGTGTCATAAATTATGGGAGAGATTTCATTCCCAAAATATCAGGGTTAACAGCAATGTTATCTCTAAAGACAAGTTCTAAAAGAAAATGGAACTTCACAGAAGATGATGAAAAAATCGTGAAGCAGATAAAAAATCTTTGCAAAAACCTCCCTCCTCTTCAACAACCAGAAGAGAATGATGAAATTATCCTCCAAACAGATGCGAGTGATAATTACTGGTCCGGTGTGGTCCTGGCAAAAACGCCTGGAACTAATATTGAAAAGATCTGCAAATTTTATAGTGGAAAGTTCAGCCCAGCAGAACTGAATTATCCCACAGGGGAAAAAGAAATTTTGGCTGTCAAGAAAACAATTTTAAATTCTCCAGCTTTTCTTGGAAAACCCTTTACCGTCCGCACCGATTGTGCTAGAGTAAAGAATTTCAACAATTTTAAACTTGACAAAGCTGCTGATAGAGGAAGATTAGCAAATTGGCAATTATTTCTTAACCAATATGATTATAATGTTGAATTAATTGCAAGAAATAAGAATTATCTTCCAGACGCATTGACCAGAGAAATGGCAATGTTCAGCTAAAGAGATGATGACGAAGGTCGTAATCCCAGAAGCAGAAGAACTGGGAAAGAACATGAGCCTGAAGAGGATCCCGAAGAAACCAAAGAAAAAATCCTCAAAAGGTTTCTGCTAAGTCCAAGAGGACTAGCCGCAACTGATCAATCCCAAGGTAAAGGATTGGCTAGCCAGTCTCAAATGGCAGACGGTAAAGGCTCATTAAGACAGTTGACGGCTGCTGCTTTGCCAAAAAGCAGACCAACTCAACTGGAGTTATAAATGTTTTTAATTATGAATTAAGAACCTTTGATGCTCCTGTGTTCATAACTGGCAGGAGACTAGCTTACCACCAGAAAGCAATTCTGGATAATCTCCTATTTGCTTTTCAGGAAAGAAGCAGTGGTCTAATGTTCCCGGCACTCTTTGCACTAGCTGAAGAACTTTATGAGAATGCCAGACCATAGTTTGAAGAAGTTCATACACAGCAGAGTGCTGTAAGAAAAGAAAAAATTCACTTCCTTGAAAGCCCAGAAAGTGCTAGGGTCCCGATCATTGCACTCAATGAATCAGACTGGCATGAATTCCATAGTCTGATAGGAAGTCATAATTCTGAAGACCGAGTTCCTCCAACTCTATTTATCATTGTAGGACCTTATGTTAGAAGATACTTAGTCAATATTCAGAGTGAACATCCTCAAGAACACAAGCTATGGCTTGTTGAAAACGGTTTTGTCCATAATCTGTGGACTAAAACAAATGACGATCTTAAAGGGTTGCCGCCTATCATTGTCAACACAGTCAAAAACATTAGAAAAAATGACTGTATGCTTCGTCTGAAGTTCAGATCTACCCCTCCAGAATGGATCCAAAAGACAAACGGTGAGGTTGAGTATATTTCTCCTTATCATTATGTGAGAATTATTCAAAGAAAATATCTTCAACCAGCCTATGTTGGATACAATGGCCAGCCAAACTCAAGCATCCCATGGATGAAAGCCATGACCCTGGAGTATATCAAAAAGATCATCTCTGAAGATGTCAACAATACCTTCCTGGCAGCAGGAGAAAAAATTATTATCACTGCTTACGATCATCCTGACGTAGTCAGCGGTGACCTATTCTTATCTCTTACCAGAAAGGAGATAGATTCGACACTGGCATGCTTACAATGGGTGGAAAGACTTGAAACAGACAACCACTACAAGATGTATGTTGATACAGACGTCGAAGACAACGCAACAACTGCTCGAATGGCCCAGGCAGATAACGACTCGTTTGTCCTTGGTCACAATTCAGAAACTGACGAGAACATGTGAAGCAGCAGGTTTAGAAAACACCGAAAGTACTTTTGGATTCTTCCCAAAAGCTACTTTTGCTTTTCAAAAAAGTAGGTGAAAAACATTTCACCTAAAGAATCTGCTTTTCCCCTGATCGACCTCCACCAGCAGGAGCACTCAGAAAAGCAGAAAATCACGGAGTCGTCCTGCATATTTTGTTGTTTTCAATTGTAATTTGAGGTCCGCTCCCTATATAAAGAGCTTTAGCTTCTCTTAGAAGGCATTTGAAAAAAGGAGAGGTCAGTTATAGATTCAAAAATTTAGAGGTCAGTTATAGATTCAAAAAAAATTCCTTCTTAGAGATTGAGCAGAAGAGTCTTCTCTCAAGTAGTAGTAACAGTGTGCTTCCCTTCCTGTCTAAGTGTGAAGTAGTGTGCTTTCTTTACAAGTAAGTATCTGTTATCATTCTTATGGATAGCTAAACAACCTTTTTGCTGTTTACCTAAGAATGAGGCTCTGAATACCTCTTTAGTCTGTAATTATGTTTAAATAAATAATTCCAGATTGCCCATCCACCTTGTCTTTATATTTTTAAGTGTTTATTGTTTGATGTTTAAAACCAAGTGTATATGTTTCTGCCTTAACTCCTATACTTTTTTTTAAGGTCTAAATCTTCCTTTTCCAAAAGAAAAATTGCCTCAGCTTAAGATAGAAACAAGCAGCAGTGATTCCTCCTGTTAAAGTAACCGCTAGGCAGGGAGCCATTAGGTGAAAAACTTGGGCATTTTGAAGGCTAGATTTGTTTTTGTTAAGAGTGTGAACAAGTTTTCCTCAGAAAAGCAAGAGTTGAACCTAAAAGTCAGCATATGACATATTAGGCACTAGTTTAGAAAAGACTACCCTTATAGGTCTTTTCCCCATAAAAGTTGTGTAATTGGGCACAATACAATCTTGTTGGTGCAAGTGGGCAAAAAACTTGTGAATTCTGGGTAAACAGCTAATCACAGCTAGTCTAGCCTAGTCTAGCCTCTGTCTTCGAATACCATTTCTCTTACTCGATCTACGACCTCCTTCCCAACATCTCTTCAAGGTATGTTGTGTTTGGATGAGGGAAAATATGATGATTGTACGATTATATGTTTTTTGTGTGAAGTGAAAGTATTTCGGATGAATAATTACCAAAAACGTTTTATTTTTTAGGGGTAAAAAGTTTTTTATTCATTAGGTTTCTTCGAAAACTTCCTTTACGAAAATTATAGAGGGCATCGATAATAGTTTGTGGACATACGGCACGTTTTTTTTTGTGATCGTATGAAGAAGTTATGATCAACAGAAGTTCTTTTCATTTTTGGAAATTTCAGTATAAATAGGAAAATTTCATAAATTATTTTTTTAGTTTCCTTTTTCGGAAACTTTGCGGAATTTTCCGGAAACATTTCTCTCTCAAAGAACCCTCGACCCGGCCGAAAATGACAGGACCTGACCCAAGCTTCACCCCGAAACCCGGATACGAGCCTGTGGGGCCCACTTTAAGTGAAATCCTACCGAAAAATCGACAGAACCTCCCCTAAAATAGGCTACCCAAAATTTCACAAAACTTGGACATGAATAGTAATAAGTTCCTACTCAGATACACATTCCACGTGTATAAGTTACATTCAGGAAGTACGAAATCCACCCTAACATCAATTACGGTTACAGATTCTCAAGCATTACCATTCTCCAAATTAAAAGGTTATCAGAGCAGTGCTACATAACTAAGCCGATATCATACAAGGTAGGTTAAGTATTAACCTACGGTCAAAACGGAAGCGCTGATTCCTATGCCTCGAGTTCCTGGACGCGATCTCGGCAAATCTGAAATCTGGGTATTTGAAACGGAAGGGTTTAGGGGAAAATATTTAAAATCCGTTAGAGTGAGTGGACAAAACTGAAACAAGTTATGAAACAATTAATTGAATGCTTCCCCATTTTCTCATTAATAAAATCCGACATGCTGCGAGATTTACAAAATGTTTCCAACTCAACCCTTTTTGAAACCATCCTTTCATGAAACATCATTCGATAACTAGAGAGGACTGATGTCTAGTCATCTCATGCCATGTGGAGGGGACTGTCGCCCAGATGACGCATTGGAGGGGACTGCCGACTAGAATGTAGGAGGCGGTGGTTAGAGGGGACTGCTGACTAACCACAGGTAGTTAGAGGGGACTGCCGACTAACTACCTCATCTGGAGGGGACTGCCGACCAGACTATTACTTAGAAGGGACTGCCGACTAGGTAATGTACGCATGCGCCGGAAATAGCCTCCTTGCCAATTCATTTCTTTCCACGAAAATCACATTTACTCAAATAATAATCCATTATAAATAGCCGAAAATCACATTTACTCAAATAATAATCCATTATAAATAGCCGGAAACAGCAGTCCCATTATAGAGAGGATTGCCGACTAGGTAATGTATGCATGCGCCAGAAATAGCCTCCTTGCCAATTCATTTTCCATTTGAATAGTAAACTTCTCTGATTCGATCTGTATCCATTGCAATTCCTACCCTACTTCTCGCTAGAGAGAGGAGTTGGAGGCCCGGAGTAGGTAACCCGACCACTTCACTTTGCTTCTTGACTTCTCATCAAGGACTAAAATATCGAACATCTGAAAATATCGATAGTCCAAAAAACGGAAATTTCAATGAAAATATCGAGGAAATTTTGATTTAAGCAAATTTTCAGAAAAATGATGGAAATTTAGAAAGTAACATGGAAATCATTAATGAATTTCATGAAATGTTAACATGATTAGTTTCCTATAATATTTCAAAAAAAGTGTTTGACAAACTTAATTGTATAATTTTTTTTTTTTGAAAAGAAAGGATTTTATTAATGAATACGATGAAGATCGTACATGAGGGCATCCAGTATTAAGTCTGGAGCATTTACCAACCATTCATGATGAACATTAGAATCGAAACTATGACTAGCAAGCCTATGAGCTACTGTATTAGCCTGACGAGAGGCATACCTAATACATATATCATCAGTAGAAAGTACCAGACCCTTAACCTCAGCAATTAAAGCACTAAGAGGAGATAGGTCATCCACATCGTTGTTGATAGCCTGCACTGCTACTAGGCAGTCACTTTCAACCTTGTTTTAAAGCCAGCAGCTCGGAATGTAATGCAGAACTAACAAAATTCATCCTGTAAGAGAAAGCAGCAATGAATAGCCCTTGAGAGTTCCTAAGAACACCCCCATTGCCACCAAAAGGAACAGAGGGCATAAAGGTACCATCTACGTTTAGTTTCAAAGTGTCACCAACAGGAGGGCTCCATTTTTTATCTAACCTCTGGAGAATAGGAGAAGAAGACACAAACAAATTAGCTTGCAAATATTCCTCGTACCAAGCCAAGGAAGAGGCCACCAAACTTGAGGTAGCTTGAGCATGATTCCGCCACAGAATATCATTTCTATTTCTCCAAACACTCTATAGGAGAATGAGCAACTTATCGAAAAGAGTTGAGGCTAGAGAATTAGCCCTCTCCAAGAACCATTCTTTCCATGGTAGACTTGATGACTGAATAAAGAAAGGTGTGGTATTCCACATAGCACGAGCAGTATAACAATCACAGAACGAGTGTTCAAGTGTTTCAACGGCCTGTGAACACACAACACAATTCAACTCACCCGTGTAGCCTTTCAAAGTCAAAGCCACCCAAGTGGGAAGAAGGTTGTGAGCTGCTCGCCAACCAAAGATAGCCACCTTGTTGGGAACCTTAGCTTTCCACAAGGCCTTCCATAATGGGGCATAAGGGTCACCAGTTGATGATGAAGCAAAGATGTTACCAATGGAAAACTCATGAGCAATCGTGTACGCAGACTTAACTGAGAAGTTACCTCTCTTGTCAAGTTTCCATGCAACTCTGTCCGAAGTGAAGCATCTACTCAAGGGAATAGAAAGAACATTCATGGCTATAGCATTGTCAAAACACGCATGAACAGCCACAGGATCCCAGGACCATGAACTTGTATCCAACAGATCTGAAACTGTCTCAAACATAGTATCAAGCGGTCTAACTAGTGAGTAAGCTGTAACATTTGGAATCCACTCATCATCCCAAATTTTCACAAAAGTACCATTACCAATTGTCCAAAATAATCCGGCTTGGAGTATTGATCTTGCCTCCATAATGCTACGCCAAGAATAAGAAGGCCTATCTCCCATATCAGCAATAAGGAAAGACCCATTAGGGTAGTAGACCTCTTTGAAAACCTGGGCTATAAGTGAATGAGGATTAGACAGTAACCTCCACCCTTGTTTTGATAACATGGCTAGATTATGGGCAAAGAGATGCTTAAACCCCAAGCCGCCCTGTTCTTTGGGGAGACACATTCTTTCCCAAGACCTCCAGTGAATCTTTCTTTTTTCATCAGTACTTCCCCAAAAAAAGTGAGTGTAGAGCTACTAAAGATCATCACAGAGAGATTTGGGAAGCAAATAACAATTCATAACATAGTTAGGTAAGGCCTGAGCAACAACTTTAATGAGAAGTTCTTTACCCCCAGCACTGAGGAGTTTGGATCTCCAACTTATTAGTTTCTTGGTGAGCTGCTCCTTCAAATAGGCAAAAATGGCTGTTTTGTTGTGTCCAACATGTATAGGTAAACCCAAATACAGACCATGTTCCTTGACGCATTTAACACCCAAAACTGTTGCTAAGTGATTCCAAGATTACAAGTCCACATTACCATTGAAAACCACACTAGATTTTTCCAAATTAATCTTTTGACTTGAAGCCCGAGCATAGATAGCAAGAATGTTCTTATAGGCTTGACACTCTCTAACAGAAGCTTCCCCGAACAGAAAGCTATCATCTGCAAATAACAGATGGTGTATGGTTGGAGCAGAAGGTGACATAGTAAGGCCTCTGATAATCCCATTCTGAACAGAAGAAGAAATCAAAGCAGAGAGACCGTCAGCACAAAGGATAAAAAGATAAGGGGATAAAGGGTCCCCTTGTCTGATACCCCTTGTAGGCAAAATAAAACCAGTAGGAGTGCCATTTATTAGAATAGAGTAGCTTACAAACTTAACAGTAGCCAAAATCACGTCCACCCATGCTCTGCAGAAACAAAGTTTCCGTAGAATAGCCTCCAAATAACTCCACTCAAGTCTGTTATATGCCTTAGAGATATCCAGCTTTAAAGAGAAAAAACCGTCTACCTGACTTTGAAGCTTCTTCATGAAATGTGCTACCTCAGTAGCCACTAAAGTATTGTCAGAGATAAGTCTTCCTGGGACACAAGCACTTTGTAATGGAGAAATAATATCAGGGAGTATCCTTTTCAACCTGTTGGCCAAAACCTTAGAGGCAATTTTATAAACCACATTGCACAATGCAATTGGTCTTAAATCAAAAGCTAACTTGGGCTCTTTTATTTTCGGAATCAGAGTCAAGTGAGTGAAATTTGATTCCTGGGAAATACGTCCCGTGTTGAGAACCTCTCTAACTGCCTTACACACATCAAACTCTACAACATGCCAAAACTTCTGAAAGAAGAAAGGAGACATACCATCCGGTCCTGGGGATTTTGAGGGATGCATCTGAAATAAAGCTCTTTTGATCTCTTCATTAGACTAAGGAGCTAAGAGCTCATCATTCATACTGTCCGTAACTCGAGGTTGCAGACAATCAAGAATTATTCCTGTAGCCAAAGGATCAGACTGTTCTGAATGAAAGATAGATTTATAGTACCGGATTAGAACATTAGCCACTTCATCCGGTTCACTGGTCCACTGTCCATCTTCAGTCAACAAACCCTTCACTCGGTTATGACTTCTTCTGTTGGACACTCTCCTGTGGAAGAAGGCCATATTGTGGTCACCCTCCCTGAGCCATTGAATTTTTTAGCATTGCCTCCAATATGTCTCATTGATGGAGAGCAGCTCATTCAGTCTATATTGAAGTGCTTTTTGCTCATCAAAATGTGAGTCCTGATAGTCTTGCTTCATCAAGTCCTCCAACTTACCTTGGATTAATTTTAACTCAACCTGTCTTTGCTGAAATACTCCTTCATGCCAACTAAAGAATAAGGTGCAGGTATGTTGGATCTTTTTGCTGACCTGTAGCATCGAATCACCAGTAGATGGCAGCATCCAGCCTTGTTACACAATATTACCACAACCAGAATGGTGCAGCCGCATTTTTTCAAACCGAAACCGTCTGGGGGATCGACGTAGTGTAGGTAACTCTGGATTAACCTCGATAAGTAGTGGACAATGATCACACCTGCTAAGAGGGAGAGTGATAACCCAGGAGAAAGGATACATCTCCCTCCACTGTACATTCTGACAATCTTTGTCCAGCCTTTCCTTTGTAAACCGATTAGCCCAAGTGAATCGAGAACCAACGACAAAACCCATGTCCATCAGTTCACAGTCGACTAGAGCTTGTCGAAATCTCGTCATCTGAGCTACACACCTAGCCGGACCACCAGATTTGTCCGCCAAATATAGAATTTCATTAAAATCCCCGACGACTAGCCAGGGGAGATTGAGCTGTGCTGCTAGGGTTCTTAATAGATTCCACGTAATATTCTGGTTTGAAGTTGTAGCCACCCCATAAATCCCGGTGAATCGAAATACACCTTCAGAACCGATAGCTCCTACTTCTGCATCAATATGGTTTGCAGAATAATTCCGGAGACGCACCGGAATCTCATTCCTCCAGAAGAGTCCGAGACCATGACAATAAGCTTCTCTTGGTGAACAAAGAACACCATCAAACCCTATACGTCAACGAACCTCATTTAGTAAGTCTGGTGTGGTTAGGGTTTCAGATAGGAATATGATGCTAGGGTTTTGCTGTCTAACAATATTGGCAAGGGCATCTTGCGTCTCTATATTATTAAGACCACGACAATTCCACGTTAGGATTTTGAATCGCTGGATGGAGTAAGTGAAAGCCGATGTGGATTTCCGGAAAAACGGAAGCAAAGAACACCGATGGGTTCACAGATCTAGCTAGGGTTTCTAGGGTCGAGTGGGAGGCTCTCTCTAGGGAGGGTGTTAGAGGCAAAAAATAATTAAATGGTCGCAAAAACTTACCAAATTCTCTCTTAATGTTTCTTTTCAATCCACAATCCCATCTCCAATTCCTCAACAAAATAATTCAATACAAAATTATAACCAAGAGCAAACAACCAAGAGATTTAAACCATAATATTCAAAACAACCTTATCCAACATAAAATTTCCAAGGAATCTCACTATCCAAACAACCTCAAATCTAAAACATAACTCAAAAATCAAATTAATGGGTTTTTGAAGGGCTGGCAGAGCCTCCTCACCACCACCACCACCAGTGGCGCGTGGTTTCACTCGCCACCACTCCAAACCCCAAATCCGGCCAACCTAACAAACTCAAAATCATCTCTACAACACACCCAACAGTTTATATACCCGCAACAACAACCAATTCCAAGTAGAAATAGCCGGAAAAATCAAATCCCAAAATCAAGAACTTGTCTGTTACTGTTCACGATCTCCTTCACCTTCGATTCTCCCTCCACAGGCCAACACAAGCTGCAAGAAGTTAGGGATGAGGATTAGCGTCGCCCCAGCAACCAAAACCCCAAAGGAATCCAGCCAGAAACAGCCGGAAAGCATAAGATCGGAGCCAAACTCCGGTTTTCCCCATTTCTGCAATTCTCTTCGAAACTCAAAAACCAATGATACCCAAGGTGAAAAACTTACATAACTAGGAAAAGGAGGGAGAGAGGATCATGCCATGGTAAGCGGTGCGCACTGGGGTGGCCGGACGACGTCGAATTCGCCGGAAGAAGCTCAGCGGTGTAAGGAAGAAGAAAAAGGGAAGGGGGTAGGGTCTGTCCCGATCTGGATCTGTTTCCTCCTTTTTTCTCTTACCAAAAATAGAAACCACTTAAATAAAACCCAAGCTAAGTATAGTAACTCTTAATTTAAGTCATAACTTTCCAGTCGAAATTCCGATTTAAACAAACTATGTGTCCACGAACTCGATTTTACGTATTCTACGACATTCTCAAGGAAATTCCCAACTTAACAGGAAAAATAAAAAGTCAACTCCTTGGTCAAAACCGGTAAATGTAACTAGTAAAAATTTTAAGGTACGGGGCAGTACAGAAAACTCTTTGACCCAACCCGGATTTATTTCGATTTTCTGGCATCTTCCAACGACACCACAACCATAGATCGACATGTCTCGGCCTCCTCGTTGGATCCTAGCCACTGACCTTTGCAGATTCGCGCCGTACATGGCTGATTGAAGGTCTAAAGTTGCGGCGGCGCCAACCCAGTTCTATCTTCATTTTTCGGCCACAGCGGCGCTTGAAACCACTTGGGTTTTGTAGCCCTCTTCTCCAACAAGGTTTTCATGTGGTGGCTCAGCTCTATTCTCACCATAGGTGGCAGATTTGGTGGTTGAAGTTTTGGCCATCAAAAATTTTCGAGATTGATCTAGCTCGATCCAGGCTGAATTGGACTTAGTGCCAAGTATGAAAGTTGCTCCTCTTGTTGTGATCTACCAAACTGTCGGAGCTGATTTTGTTGGTTTGGGGTTTCACTAGTGGCACATGAGGTTCACACGCAGTCGCTTGTGAAGGCGCGTCCGGCCACCTTTGGTGCAGTACTTTGCTCTGTTATCTTATGCTCGTCGACACAAACATGTAGAGATGTTTTGTGTTACCTTTGCTCGATCTTTTGGAGGAGTTAAGTTATTTTCAGTTTTGATTTATTCAATTTTTGATCAGTAAGGATCCAACTGCTGGATCGTTCTTTCGTCTGGGCGATTTGATCCTAGAAGTGTTTAGGAGACCTTGTGGTGTCTTGGGTGAAGTTTGGCCTCGATTGGTGTGAACTTCAGTTTTTAGTTCAAGTGTGCATTTCAAACTTTAAATGTTTTGTGCGGTGTGGTAATGAGTTGTGACCTTGATTTGATTGAGTGCTTGACGAAGTTGATTTAGGGAGATTATTGTGGTTTGTGTTTATTTCAATTTATGTGTGAAGATGCAGGGGATATAGATGTGAGTAAATCTCATGGTGTCTCGGTTCATGAATTAGTTATGTTATTGTTTTAGTAGAAATAATTGTTAGTTGTGAAATCATAATTATTATAAAAAAAATGATTTCTTTTGAAATATATGAACTTGATCATCAAGGGTTCATGGATAAGTGAATACGAAGATTTGTTATAAAATGATTTTCTGGTTGTGTACATCGTGAACTATTGTTGGTATTAGGGTGAGATGGTTTGGTTTGATTGATCACTATAGTTTTGTGATATGATTTGAAGAAAATAAATGATTTTGGAAAAGAAAGGACGGTGTTGTTGGCTTTCTGTTTTGAAAGAAGTATGTACAATTGAGATGATTATTTTGAGGTGTGAAAACAATATTTCAAAAATGAGTTCTATATTGTTTTGAGATTGGCATCGAGTTGTGAAAACAATATTTTGAAGCGGACATTTATATTGTTTTGAGATGGTTTTAAATTATGAAACCGATTATTGTAAAGAGTACAATTTTGTTATCGTGTTCGATGTTTTATTGAGAGTGTTGAGTCCATTTGGCCTTTATTGATGTGTGGGCATATGATCATGGTTGTGTGATGATATTGATAATGGTATAGTTGCCAATTGTGGAACTGTGTTTTGTTGAATTACCTCATATGTGGTGTAATTTAAACCATTATGGTTGTACCAATGTGGTAGCTTGTGTGGTAGTACCTGTGTGGTGGCTTGTGTGGTGACCTGTGTAGTAATATGTGTTGTGATGGTCATGATTCTACTCGGTGATGATTAAAAGAAGTCTTGAGTATATTCTTTCTTTTATTGTGTTGAAATGTCATTGGGATGACTTGTGTTTCTTTTGAGAGAAAAGCATGTTGATTTTGTTTGTGTGATTGACATAATAATGATTGTGATTATTGCTGCAGTGATTGTGTTTCTTGTAAAAGAAAGCATATTGATTTTGAGATTATTGATTGTTTGGAGTTACATTATTTGAATTTTGAATTATTTGATTTCATCGTAATCTCCCAAACTAAATTATATGCAAGGATTACTGTTTTATAAATTGATTGGTTTTAATGTAATCTCATGAGCGAAACTATATGCATGGATTACTATGATCCTAAATAGCGTGATTTTAATATAGTCTTGTGAATTAAACTATATGCAAGGATTACTATGACGTTGGATTGTGTGATTTTTTGTGATCTCTTGAACTAATTTCTATGTAGGGATTACTAGTGGTACTTTGACATGATTGTGAGAGCTGTTTTGGTTTGAGATTTACATTACTTCGTAAATTATTGTTGCCTCTTAAAATGATTTAAAATGTCATGAAGGTAACAAACGTTTTGGTTTTCTAAGAAAGGAGTTGAGATTTAAGTGGTGCTGATAATTGATTTCACCTTTAACATTACTTGAGGTGGAATTGTTTTGGTTATAATTTTGGTAATCGGATGCTAAGTTGAGACTTTGTAGCATGTAGATTTTAGTCATGAGTTGACTTACTTAAGCATGATGTTGAAAGATATGAAGTTGACGATGGTTTGATGTATGCATATTATTTTTGTTAGGTTGAGATAACCTAAGCATGTGTTTCTATTTTGTTTGTTTGAGTTTACTCACACGAGCTTCATAAGCTTACTGTTGCAATTGTAGGATTAGGAACTTAATTGTTGTCTTGCACTTGTTAGTCTTCCTCTGTGTAGTGAGCGTGGTGGTTGTGTTTACTTATTGTAAACTTTGTGTAATGCAATATGTGACTCTAAAGAATGAGTTTTTATTCACATCGTGCATTCAGAACATCTTTGCATACTTGTTTTAAAAGAAAAAAAAAATTCAAGTATTTTGTATTGATTCTGAAACATCACGCCTAGAGTATTTGTGTTGTTAACTTAATTTACACACTTTAAATCCTAAAAAGATACAACCAAACAATAGAAATTGCAATTAAAGCTAAGTTTAGATGAGACAATTATAAATTCTTGAGAAATTTTGAAATGATGGAATCTACAACTCTATCAATTAAAATTCCATTGATTGCAATTGTTTGTGTATCTATTTAAAATTTGGAATGTGTAATAAATTAAGAAAGTTTAAGACAAATTAAAATATTAAAAATTAAAAAAAATCTTGTTTTGGAAACTAATAAAGTCATAGAAAGCAACTTTTGCAAGGAAATTAAAAAGGGTTTTTGTCCATTTACCCCATTTCTAGAGTTTTTTTCCTACTTACCCCATTAAGTTTTTTTAATTCCCTCTTACCTAAAACACTCTAAGGAGGTCTTCCCTAATACCTCATTAAGATTTTATTTTTTTAATACCATTTTACCCTCATCAGAGAGAGAGAGAGAGAGAGAGAGAGAGAGAGAGAGAGAGAGAATGGAAGAGAGAGAAGAGAGACTTCGCCGGAGCTCAGTCACGAGCCGTCGGATTCCCGTCACCGACCGCCACCGCACTGGAAAGGTTTATTGCCCCAATAGACATCTATTCCCACCAATAAAGGGGCAAATAGACGTCTATTGCCCCCTAATAGGACTTTCAGTCTCCAGAATGGGAACTAATCTCCCCAAATCTAGACAAATAAAACTTTGATTACAGAAAAGAAACAAGGAGATTACATCAATTCAAAATGTCTATTGCCCCCCAATATAATTTTCGATCGTCAGAATTCTGCCCCTAATAGACGTCTCTCTCTATTTCCTTCTCAGATTTATGCCCAAAGTTTACAAAAAAAAAAGGTTTGATTTCGGCACCCAGAGAAATGCTCTAGGCACCCACGCAGCAACTGGACCAAATCACTAGGTCTGGGTCCTGCAGATAGTCCGACAAAGGTGGAAGCTTGACCACGACACCTTCTCCTGGTGGCCGACGACGAGATCTCCCACCACGTGAAGGCAAGTGTATCTTGACGGGTCGGTGTCGCCGAAGCCTTGAGGGTCTGGTGTGACAGTCGGTAGCCGAGCGAGGCCACAGTCTGGTTTTGTTGCCTCCATGCCAGATCTCTGAGAACCTGTGGTGGGGGGGGGGGGGGGGAGGGAGAGAGAGAGTATCGTCAAAGAGAGAAAGAGAAACAGTGTGGCATGGCAGTAATTTATTAATTAGGTTGAGGGAAAATTTGTTTTTTTATTTTAAATTGGATAAGTGAGATTAAAAATCTGTTGCTGAAGTAAGTGGGATAATTTTTGTTCAGTTTGGTGCTTTTGGTCAAGGACCCAATTAGAAATGACACCTATTTTGGTAGAAATAGAAGTGATCTATTCGGACAATCAATTTCTTCATTTTGTTTTGGAAATTAATAAAGTAATAGAAAGAAACTTTTGCAAGAAGATTTGAAATGACATCTATTTTGATAGAAGTTTGAGTGAGGAATTTGGACAATCAATTCCTTCATTTTTTTTTTCCATAGAGAAATTCATAATCTCCAAGTTTAGAATACCAAACGAGATAATTCAAGTTTAGTAATTATGAATTCCTTTCTTTCATTTAAATTCCATATATTTTTCCTTCATCCAAACCACCAAAATTTAATCGATAAAATTGTAGATTCCATTATTTATAAATTCATATGGATTTTTCTCATCCAAACACATCGTCAAAGAATTTGGACAGTGAAAATTTCTGATATATTACTTCTAGGTTGTCTTCGTCGGCTTCAATTTCTCTAACCTTTGTTCCTGATCATCTAAGTGTTCGACCTTTTACATTTTTGAACTTGCAGTTTACTTGGCATGGTCTACTTGTGGCGATAGATGATGGCCATGGCTCTACATGTAGTTTGTGTTTTTCTCGTTATTTCATATACTGCATATGAGATCTGGTTTGCGTCTAGATTCAGTCTGGGATCTAGTTGAGCTCGGGTTGTAATCTTAGAGTTATGTCAGATCTAGTCTGGGTTATGTGTTCATGGTGTTTACTATCTAGCGTAAGCTTGTCAATGAACTGGATTTTGGTCCTAATCCATTGTTATCGAATGAGTTTGGATTTGATAATTCACAATATTAATCGACTAAGGATTGAGATCGGTTAATCCGTTAATTTAATGGATCAGATACAAATTTATGTTCATTTGATCCGTTAAAAATCACATCTCATATATTATAGGGTGCGGCTATTGTCATCCTACTAATTACTTTGTTCACTCTACAAGTTTCTGATTTATCAAAAGACTAAAAATACTCTAATATAAAATTACAAGAAAAGACAATATTATTAAAAATTACAATAATTTTTCTTATTACACCTTACAAAACACGTACTTAAACTTCATTCTTAATCTTTTCATTCATTGTTAAACTCTAAACTTCATTTTATAAAACATAGCTCCCCCAACTACATCAAATCTGCTCACGTCTACCATGATTAGCCATTACCAATTAACTCACATATGTAGTTGTAGTAGTCTTGGCCAATCTTCTTGTCTTAATTTTTTAACCAATTAAAATCCAACTTCACTTAACTTTGTAAATGTAATCCCAAAAGTCCCAGCAATATATATCATGACAAGGGGTACTCATTCCAGTAGTTAAAACTCAAATTAAGGGTGTAAAAGATTGATAATCAAAGGTTACAACTTATGTTCTTGAACAAATTGCTGTTTTTTTATTAATAATGCTAACAATTTTATACTCAAAAGATTGAAATGTCAAGAGACTGATTGACTAAGAAACATGAGGAGGAATTTCGTTCTCAAGAATTGAGAGAGACGCAAAGGAAGCCAAATAGGAAAAAAATTCGAGTTAAAACCTATATTGTAACAGGGAATTTTAGGTAATGCAAATGACTGAACAAAGTAAACTTGAAATTAAAAAAATATATGTAGGGTGAAAAGAGAATGTAGAGTGAACAAAGTAGTTGGTAGGGTGACAATAGTCGCATCCAATATTATATTTATCAGTGTATAATTATGGATTTATTATCAATATATATGCCCCTGAACTTGGTCACAATGGTCAATTTGTACCTTAAACTTGTAGTTGCAAAAATTGACACTTTGATACCCTCTACTTAGATGAAATTGTCAAATTTTCCCTCTTTGTGGAATCAATTATTTTTCATCTATATTTTACGTGGTAAGTGAGATGACATAGGCAATGTGCATTTGTTGATTGATGTAGCTACCACTTGCATAACAATTTAAAAATTAAAAGTTAGAAATTAAAAAAAAAAAAAGGTAAAGAAAACAAGATAAAAAAGAAATTGAGAATTATCTCCACCAACTTTCAAGGAATGAGACAAAATAAAATTTCTATTAAAAAATTTGTATTATCCTCAATGCCTATTCACCAAGTTGTCGACATTCAGGTGAACCCAATCTCTTTGCGCATTGAACTAGCCAAAAGGGAGGGCATTCATAGAGTACAGAAGCCAAAATCACCATGTTGGTTGCCTAAATCTCATACTTGAAGCTCATTCCTAGTCTTTGCTAAGGGCACCCAAAGGCCACTGAAGCTGGGAGGGAAGATGCCACCACACACCGTCGCCATCACCGTCATGGTCCCTGCAAACTCAACAAGTCTTGCACCCTAAAGTGTCGCC